>PVJD01011878.1:0-43209 GCA_004026545.1 Mormoops blainvillei | reverse complement strand
ACTGTTGGTGGGAATGCAGACTGGTGCAGCCACTGTGGAAAACTGTATGGAATTTCCTCAGAAAACTAAAAATGGAACTGCCTTTTGACCCAGCAATTCCACTGCTGGGATTATACCCTAAAAATCCAGAAACAGCATTTCAAAAGAACCTATGCACCCCAATGTTTACGGTAGCACAATTTACACTAGCCAAGTGTTGGAAGCAACCTAGGTGCCCATCGGTAAATGAGTGGATCAAAAAAGTGTGGTACATTTACACAATGGAGTACTATGCCGCAGAAAGAAAGAAGGAGCTCATACCATTCACAACAGCATGGATGGAACTGGAGGGCATGATGCTAAGTGAAGTAAGCCAGTCAGCGAAAGACAGATACCATATGATCTCACCTATAAGTGGAACCTAATCAACAATACCAACAAGCAAGCCAAATATAACCAGCAAGACTGAAATAAAAAACAAACTGACAGTAACCAAAGGCGGGGAGGAATTATGAGATCCTTTTGTGATTATGTGTCACACGGTATTTTGTGTGTGGCCCAAGACAACTCTTCTTCTTCCAGGATGGCTCAGAGACACCAAAAGGTTGGACACCCCTGAAAGCCTACCTTGGTCAAGAGGAAGAAGTAGGGGCAGCCATTCTGCCATGTTTAGCCTCCAGAATCACCAGCCAATTAGCAATGTCTGTGTGTATTCACGTTTGTGATTCTCCAGATAATATCACTGTTTCCTGTTCCAGGCCTTGTAGTTGCTGAAAGACCCTCAGCCCCCAATATATAAACTTCAGCTTCAGCACCTTGTAGTCAGCACTTGAAGTGTAGTCATAAGATATGGTTCCAAGGACAGCATTAATTCCTGTAATCCATTTCACAGTCAGACTGGCAGTCTTCACACAGTCTTTGGTGGGACCACCACGCCAGGATAGTATTCCTGGGACAAACTAAGCAGTAACTCAGGTCTTGGGAAAACGGTCAGCCAGGATGTATGAAGTGTGGGCCAGGGGTCAGTGCCAGGGAACAGAAAACATGTGCAAAGGATGAAGGATGGATGTAGGTGCTTGCTTTGAAATAATTTGGAACCACATAATGTGGTCGATAAATAAAAGTAAAATTACGTATTGATTCAATTTATTTAATTATTTATTTATTATGTGGTTCACACATAAATAAATGTAAGTTGTCAATGATGTGTGACTAAGAAATAAATGCTAATTATATCATTTAGGTGGCAAGCACTACAGAAAATAAGTTACCACATATTTCCACTGTGACACTGGAGATGATGAGGATAGATAAAACTGCGTTATTCACCTATTAGCTAACTTAATTGTCATTGTAACTTTAAGGGCTGTTACTATTGGAATCTCCAGTTTACACACAAGGAAGCTAAGCGCTGATGAAGTTTTAATCCTGGCTATTTTATATAAATGAAATCAGACAGTATGTAACCTTTGGGTCCAGCTCATTTCACTTAGCATGAGGTTTTCAGGGTTCGTTCCCACTGCAGCAAATATCAGTACTTCATTTTTTATTACTGAAGAACAGTCTTCTGTATGCACATAACACGTTTTGTATATCCATTCGTCTGTTATGGACATTGGGTTGCTTCCACTTTGGGGCTTTGTGAATGATTCTGCTGTGACTGTTCACGTACAAGTTTTTGTGTGAACATATGTTTCCACTTTTGGCTATGTACCTAGGAGTGGAATTGCTGGGTCATATAGTAACTCAGTTTAACTTTCTGAAATAGAGTGACATTTTTAAAGGTAACTTTCAAAATGTTCAAGTTCACTTTTTGCAAGTAAATTATACCCAAACTTTGATACTTTAAAGTTATTTTTTAAACAACTTGCTAAACATGAAGTCACTTACAGTGCCTACTGGTTCAAAGAATAAAGAGCCTCCAAGGAGAACAGAATAGTCTAGTGTTCCTGTGATGCCTGCTAATTTCTCAGCAGAAGAGTTAACATGTAGATCCAACAGAACTGAGCAAAAACAGCTGCCTGTTTGACTGTTCCTTTGGCGGGGAATGCCAAAGAGGCTGAAATGCCTGAACCGGCTTCTCGTTAGACAGCGTTGTTAAAGGGCACTGTGGATTCTACACCACTCCAAGGAGCTGTGCTTTCCATCTTTTCACCTTGATTTAAATGAAAGCAAACAGGGGGGCAAAAGGATTGCAGGGGCCTGGAGTTTTTCTAGCGACGGGAATGGGTTTTCCCATTGTTTGTGTTCAAAGGTGATTTCCTTGCCTGAGGCTAGCTTGGATATTTTCTTGTTGGAAGTTTGATGGTAAAAATGTATTTGTGGCCTGACTACCTTTATACAGATGGTATGAATGATCACCTATCTTTCCAAAACAATCTCAAATGATGCCACCAAGTGAACAATCCGAGCGTGGAGTGGGGGAATGTGCCATCCACTGAACTCATGTGTGTGCTGAAGAAGACAGTCACCGCCTCCATGCTCTTTCCTTAAAAGAGGGGTCAGTCCTCGAAACGATAAACTCATGATTCCCTTGGTGCAGTTATCCCCATGGGATTAGAGGGGATGAATTTAGTTACTGTCAGATGATTATTTGTTTGCAGCAAACTCTACTGCTACCAGAAATCTGTATCATGTGATCTGAGAGAAGAGAAGATTCCTGCTGCAATATGTTTTTCTTATTAGCTCTCTGCCAGGGCTGTTCCAGGGAGAGGAAATGGAAAACCTCAATCTGTGACCATATGGCCAATGTATGGCCCTCTCTGGCTCCCAAGGAATATTCTGTTTTTAATTTCCAAACTAAGTGATTTTGGTTTATTTTATTTTCTTGACCATCAGGGCCATAGTTTATAAATCCCACAAATTCTTGTAAAGTACCTGCTTTGAAAATGAGAGGCTGCACGGCATAACAGGTAAGGCCGTGGCTTTGAAGTTGGGGAGAGCTAAATCTGTAGCCTGATTGCCATTTGATAGATACGCACCTGCACGCATGTGTCCACACATTCCTACATCTCTTTGGGACAGTCACTTAACCTCCCTGAGTCTGGATTAAATAAAATGATGTGTGTTAAACTTCCATAACGGTGCCCACTCATAGTAAAATCTCAGTAAATGAGAGATATTCTTTTTCTTACCTCATCGTTGTATGTAACAGTAATATGGACAAGTTGCTGAGGTAACACAGAGGAGGGGTCAACCAACCAGCTCCCTTCACTCTCTCATGGCCTTTTTACTTTGTTTTCATTTCTTCTTCTGACATAAAGTTTTGGTGTCTACCCGACCGCAGGCGCTGGTCTAGGTATTGTCACTACTCTCCTTTGACATATCTGGTCTGATTTCAACAGCTCTCTGGCTCTACCAATTAGCACCCCCGATTTGCCCAGCGGTAATGAGAATGTAACCACAGCTGTTGAAGGCTGTACCCGCTCTGGGGCTATTCTGAGTGTTAGAGAAGAGCTCCTTTTGTCTCTCCCTCCTGGAATTAGGCATTAGCTGGGTTGGCTCTCATCACCTCCCACTGCTGACTCCAGTGCCCGTGGCACTGGCCTACTGGGGTAGAGCCCACATTAGCTCATGGTCTGTAGCAGAGCCGCAGCCGCAGTTCATCTGACTGATTTGCCCCCGAGCACTAGCAAGCTGAGCGAGCCCAGCAGCTCTTCACGGCATCTGGCACATAGAGCAAATTCCTTCCAGCTCAGCTCGTGGAGCTGGGCTCCGCACTGCCTTAAAACCACCCTGGCTCCTCAGTTTCTTTCTGCCCTTCTTCGCGCCTTGCCAGTTCCCTTCGCTGGAGTCTGGATGAGACTGCTGCAAGTGCCAAGGCTGGGAATCATTTAGGAGGACTTATGGGCCTCCTCCTTGTAAAGATGGCACCTGGAGCTTGGCCGATGGGGTCATCGTTCATATATTCTGATTAGAGGTAAGAGGAAGAAGATGGAAATCTTCAGAGGAAACCTTCCTATAAGTCTTCTTTGTCTGGAAAAGGAGGCAGAGAGACTTAAGGTGGTCCAGTGACCCAATTGAAAGGTCACAGGGTACAGCTTTGAAGGAAGGTTATCTTCGTGTGCCCAGTGGGAAAGCACTCTCACCTCAAATGACCGAGGCCATTGCGTTCTTGCATTTTGATGTCATCCCACCCAGAACCGGGCATTTTCTCTCTTTCAGTCCTGAACTCAGACAGCTGTGTACTTGGGGACACCACTCCCATGAGACAGCATGTTTCCCCTTCTGGGTTGTAGACGGACCTGCACAAGTGGAACAGTGAAAAATCAACTGTGAAATTGAAGAGGGAGGGGGTAGGTGGAGATGTTCATCTCGTGCTGGAAAGTTCTACAGAAGGCATTTCTGGGTGTGCCAGCTTTATTTCTCTAATCCCTTGTTTCTCTGTGGTTTTGCTGCATGCTTGCCTAGGCCTGTCACACACAGCAGCTTATAACTAGAAAAGTCTCTGGCCTCACAGGAAGAGGGAGATCCCCCTGAAAATACTCCCCAGAGCATTGGCCGAGAACAGGAAAGGGGAGTCAAAGGGCACATCTGCAGTAGTAATTCCTTTTGCTCACACTCAAACTGTCTCCTCCCTCTCCTCTTCTTTTTGAAGGTGGGAAGTGTGCACACTCCATGCTCCATTTCCACACACTCTGAAGTGAAATCATCCAGGAGTAGTACCCCCCTCAGCCCGTAGAAAGGGGTAAACTTAATCATTAAAATATGCATGCGTGCTTCGACATTCCAAACACTATTCAGCTCAAACAAGCCTCTAGATACCTGGGCCATAATATACATGAGATTAGGAAGAGGCTGGGAAAGAGTAATATCCATGGAGCCAGCTAACACCAAGCTCTCCAGGTTCGAACATCTCTCATTCACACATTTCCAATGATCTGCCACTCAGCACTGCTCTACTGAAAGTCAATCCACAGGTCACTGCCCGGTCCAAGTTCTGCTTTAGAAATGAAAATATCTTGCATGATGTCATAGATCTTATGTCTGGATCATCAGTAGAAGTCCTTGTATATTTATTACCAAACACATAGGACACCCCTTTTATTATTAAAAGGACAAAGATCAAATACCAGGCCCAGGAACGTTTTGTTGGTCTCCATCTAAGATGGGTGGGATCTCTAGTGTGTTAGCCCATCAGTGTTATTCAAGTGATTTCAGATGCAAATGGATGTCACGCGTGGCTTTGAGGATGAAAGCAAACTACAAATGGGAGATGCAAAGGAAAGGCAGGGGTAGTTGTAGAAACTTCATCCAACAGGAGTTCTAGGAATAGGAAATTTAAACACAGCTATGACCCCAATCCCTGTTCTTGAGGTATCAACAGTCTAGTAGATGTTGCAGACAAATTAGCAAACAATTATAATGAAGTATGACATTCAGAGGTCTGAATGAGATAGATGGTTAATAAAATGAAGGGGAGGTTCTTTCCTGGGGGCCAGGGAAGATTACTTTGGTGAGGCAGAAATAATTGTCACTCTCATTTAATAGATGTGGAAACCATGGCAAAGCAAGATTAAATGATTTCCCTAAGGTAACACAGCAACGAAAGGGTGACCAAGGTCTTTTAGCTCCTAGACTGACTCTCTTTTCATTCCATCACAGCTGCTCTGGGTGTGGGACTGGCATGGTGGTGGGAGGGAGGTTTAAGTAGGGGTTTTCAAGGATGGTGAGCTGGGGCTAGTTATAGAAGGAACAAATCAGCCTTCACATACTGGTCACAGAGGAAAAAACTTAAAATCCTAAATAGCACAGCTTCCATGCAAGCAGTGGGATGGTCACCTGTAAACTATGAATACCCATGCTATATTTTCTTGTTAAAAATTGCTTTATAAGGGTATATGGCCTTTAGTCTCCTCTCCGTAGTAACTATTTTAACAGGATACAGTAAACATTTAATAAATGTTAGCTACCATCATCAACAGCAGTACTGTTATGATGATTGTAAAGATGGTAGACTACTTCCTGAGAAAGAAAACAGTGAGCATTAAAAAGATTAGAGAGGAAGGAAGATACATACCATATGGTAGAATCAAATGACTCATGAGAAGAAAGCTGTGAATGGGAAAGGGACCCTACACCAGGCTCACCATTCTGACTCTTCAGGAGGTCCAAGTGGGCTGGAAGGGTCAGGAGCGTTTTCCCAAACTCTCCATCCCCATCCTAACTTCCAATAACCAAACATTCATCAAGCCACCAGAGAAGCCATTCATCACCACGGACAAAAACGTGGGCTCTGGTATCCACTGCCTGATTCCAAATCCTTGCTCTGTCATTTAGTGATTGTACAACATGGGAAAATTTCCTAAGCATCCTGCACCTCCATTTTTTCCATATATAAAATGAGAATCATAATAATAGTAGTAACTTACCTGATAAGGTAGGTATGAGAGTCAAACTGAATTAACTTCATAAGTTAACTTGAATATATATGAAGCAGCCATGCAGCCATTACTTTCCCTTCATGTTGTAAGGGATGTCATCTGTATAATTGCTGTTGTCCATGTGCCCTGGGCAATAAAGCATCATCCCTGCTCTCGATCTAGCGGGAGACCAAGACAGTTATTGAGATAAGTGCAATGGGGGCACAGGCCACGGTGCAAGGCAAAACACATTGTGGAAGAAGTAATACCCAAACTGAGTTTTCAAAAAATTAGGAAAAGAATGCTGCCACCCTAGAAAGAGAACACTCTTCAAAAGCAAGGAGACGTGGCACTATGTGGTGCATTCAGAAGCTGTTAGTAATTAAAGACGGTGGGAGAACAGACTGGGAGGGAAATGAACTAGAGGGGTGCTTGGTGCCTTCCAATGCCAAGTAAGATCTTCAAGACATGCTGAACACAGAAAGGGCTCCAGCATGGATTTAAAGGAAGGAGTGATGTGATAAGACCTGTATTCTTCCAAGATCACTGAAACAAGTGTGGAAGGGTTGGAGGGGGTTGAAAGTATCAGCTGGGAGAACTGTTAGTAGACTGTTTTGGGAATTCAGGAGAAAGAATGAGGGAATAAGATGAGGCATTGAGGGTATAGTAAAAAAAAAAAAAAAAGAAATGAAAGTGCAGGGACTTGGAAACTGATTAAATAGAGAATTTAAAGAGAAAGAAAGAGTCAGGACAGATGCCCAAGTGTCAGGTTTGGGCTCCTAAATGGGTAGCGATGCCTTCACAGAGATGAAATAAAAAGGATCTGGGGTGGGGGTGGGGAGGGAATATATTCGAAACTGAGGTCTTCTTTTCTGCCCAATTTCCTTTGGGGCAAGTAAAAAAATAAAAAGTTAATATTTTTAATTTAGCCACCTTCATTTACCAAAAATTATATGCATTGCATCAGTATGTATGCGTGTGCACACACACACTGACACTGGTGTCACACAGACGCTGCACACAACCTTCATTGCGGTTGTGATGAAACCGATAGATCAACATTTTATTGATGGGATAAGAATCGGTCAACCCTTTGGAAAGTAATTGCACATTATGATTGAATTGTTATGAAAAATTTTAGTTAGTCTTAGAAGAAAGCCAGCTCAATTGGCTTAAAGAAAAACAAACAGATGAAAAACTCTGTAATTTCACTTGACAAGAATTCCAGAAGGAAGCTTAGGATTGGTTTATTTAGTATTCAGTGTGTCATAGGATAGAGTTTCTGTCTTTCTGCTCTGCCATCTGGCTGTCAGCTAGTTCTCCTCATCATCACATAATTACTGCTCTTGCTCCAAGCATCACATCTTTACTCACTAATAACCAGAAGATGATCTCCTCCTGGAATGTTTTTAAAATCTAATAATCCATTTCCTGACCCCTGCAGACTTCCACTCGCCTCTATGGAAAAGCTACATAATATTTCTACATTTGTTAGATTGAAAAATGCCCTTATACTGGTGTTTTTTTCATATTGGATTTCTACATGACCCTATCAGAGAAAACATTTTTTTAATCTTTTTTTTTTTTCTGACTTCTACTGAGCTTTGTAGATCTCTTTGGTACATTTATTTTCCTCGATTGTTTCTTGGTGGGGGGAAGGAATCAACTAACCCAGCTTTTCATGCCTGAGGTCCAGAAGAAACACACCTGGGTAAAGCCCCTGAACTTCAATCAGTCTTTCCTGTTTCTTAGTCTCCTGCACAATGCTCTTCCTCCTGTGCACAACCCTGTTGTCACCCTAAAGTGTTTATAAATAAAATGTGGGGAAAAGTATGAGGTCACAGTTCAGGATAAGCCTTAAGCCATGTCTTTAGAACTGTTGCCATAGCAGAAATGTATCCAGGATCAAAAACCACTCAGGAATCGCAGGACTCCTCTATGGCCCATAAGGTGCAGAGCACCTGGTCTGAGGAATGCTCACGGCATAGCACGTGGGGACCTGTTCAGTCAGGAGCCCCTGAAAAGCGGGGCAGCTTCCCTTTTTAGTGACAGCCCTGCATCCTACGTCACTCATTTTGTCCTTGGGAAGAAAAACAGAGGCATGGAGGAGAGAGAGAGATTTGGTAGAGGGCCAAAGAGACAGCACAAATGTAAAAATATATATTACTCATAGTATTCATTTTTAGAAATAGTAGATAGTTAATGCCTCAGTGTAGGACAGAATGGGGTTGTCGATATTCTTTCTTTTGATCCCTTCTTTGCAAAGAGTTTCTAACGACACCTGGAAGACTTATAAACAGGCTTTCGGGGTGGGGGTGTTCCAGGAAAGAGGAAATGGCTCATGGATGGGTGTGTCTTCCCCTGCCTTCCCTTGTCCTCTCTCCTCTGGGTCTGAGCGTTTTCCGACGGAAGGTTTCACTGGCTCCGGAGCAGCGGTCCTCCTTCTCTTTTGAACGACAGACTTGTGATAATCTAGTGAGGAGACAGAACTTCTCCCCAGATGGATGTCCACATACACATGAACACACGATTTTGTCCATTTTTGAGGTCACCAAGAGGGTTCTCTGACACCCATAAACTGGTTGTCCATGGCACCCTTGGCCGAGATCCCCTCAGAGAGGGATTGAGGGGAACACCCTCAGCTGAGGATGCAGTGAAGAAGCAGGTTAGGATTTGCCCTTGGCTCAAAGGACAGTTAAAGGAAACTTGAGGTTCCTTTCTGTGGTGCCCCTACCCATGAGGAAAAAAAAAGAAAAGAAAAAAAAGATACCTAAACTCAGCCCCAGACATTCTGGCATCTTTCCATTCCAGTCATTGGCCAGAATGCACACAAATTCTTTTATTATTCTATTAAGCTTAAAATCT
Source organism: Mormoops blainvillei (assembly GCA_004026545.1). Lineage (NCBI taxonomy): Eukaryota > Metazoa > Chordata > Mammalia > Chiroptera > Mormoopidae > Mormoops > Mormoops blainvillei. The sequence continues at coordinate 34,003 of PVJD01011878.1, read as the reverse complement.
ACACAGTAGTCATACATCCAGATGTGTAATATTTTCCCATATTTCATTGATTCCAAGTCACTTTTTTTTTTTCACATTTCATGTCCCTGCAGTCGGAATGAATCTTAAAATAGAAGTAAACTAATCCATAAATACAGTGGCAGATTTTAGAATAGCTTCCTTAGTAACATCATAAAAGCAGACGAGATAATGAATAAGTATAGAGGAGATGTAAACCGCGAGATTGACAAATTTGATCTATGAGGCATTTTTGGAATAATGAGATGAATGACTGCAAAGTATATGTTCTTTTCAAGTATACATGCAGCACTCACTAAAATTTACCAAATGCTGTGTGATGAAAACAAGCTTCAACAAATTTCATAATATTGACAACAAACAAAGTGTGTTCCCTGACCACAGTAGAATTAAGCTAGAAATCAAAAATAAAATATAATGAGGAAATTACCAAATATTAAAAATTAAATAATACAATTACGAATAATCCATGCCTCAGAGAAGAAGTCGCTCCCCAACAAAATGTTTCTGTCTGGTCTTCAGGTTCCTCACCATCTGAATCCCCCCAACCCAACCAGCCATATTTTCCACCTCATTCCAACTCTGTGTTCAGACTTTATTTTTATTCACTAGCAACGAAATATACAGACTACTGTACTGCTCCTATAGCCTATTACAATACTAACCTTTACTTACATGATACTAAGAGGAAGTGCTATTTCTGTGCTCTGGGAGAGTAGCAGAGGTAGATGCCTCTGGGAAAACACTTAAATGGACTGTTAGACAAACCTGGGTCACTGGGTCTTGTCTGGAGTGGAAGCAGTTGCGACAGGCTTTAGTATGTAGGCAATTGTTCTGCATAATGAAATAACCGGGATTTTTCTGCCTCCCCTCGCCCCAACCCCCTGTCGTCTTGTACTGAGACATGGGAGTGTGAGGAGTTCCGAAAGCAAGGACTGCAAAAGAAGAGATGGGAGAAAGAGTTGAATCAAGAAGGGGGAGTGATCTGCGAAATCATGGCAGCCAGTCAGGATCTGAGTGGGGACCACCGCTGGGATGGACACACGGGTATCGAGGGAAATGAGCTCTTACTCGACTGGGGAGGTAGAGGCAGGTCCCCCTGGCTGCAGACAGGATGTACAGAGCGCGGCATTAGCACAGAGAAAGATGGGGAGGGGGAGGGAGATCTGAGGTCAGTTATCATTTGATATCTTGGGAATGACTCATGGGGTGGGTGTGGGAAGAGGTCTGGGGCTACAGCTGGTACAGAGAAGGCAGCAGACATAGGAAGATAAAGACCAGGAATATGGTGAAGTGCTTGAAAGAAGTTTCTTTCCTTTCACATCTCCAAAGAACTCTCAGTGGTGCTGGGATATAAAAGGGGAGTGTGGCCCAGGAGGCCAAGGGCTTAGAGACAATAGAGGCACAATTTGCAGTTAACCCTCATTTTGAATTCTTTACTTTTGCTTCATGGATCAGTTTAATTTCTCTAGGTAGATTTTTAGGTTCTAAAAGGATACTAGATTTGCCACACATATATATACTTATATAAATATATGTGCGCATATATGTATAGATATATAGATCTCTGCGCATTTTATTTATTCACATACATGTGTGTATTCATATATGTTAGATATGTACATGCTGTGTGTACATATACTCATATGTATAGAAACACATGTCACATATATGTTATGTGTGTTCATGGGTATAACAGTCACGATTAAAGTTCCTAGTCATAATTAATTCACTTTGCATATGGAAAGTGCTCTCCTTGCTAGATATCTTGCTAAATAGCTCAGAAAGAGGAAATTCAGCAACCATTACTTGTTTTCTTTCACATACATCTTTGTTATTGCATAGCAAATCTTTCCAGCCTGGTAGTCAGTCTTTGCTATGAGATTTTGAAGTGGGGAGACCCAACCACTGTGATTGTACTTCACAGCTTATATTTTATGTGTAGTATCTTGTGAAGCACAAATACAGATTTTCTTTGAAATGTGCTAGGTAGCTTTTAAACAGGTATGATACACTTATGGGTTTAAAAAAATTCATTTTTTTCTGGCAAGCAGATTAAGAACTATTTTGTCAGCATTTTCACAGCAGTGTGGTCTTCATGTTCACAATTGAGATAATGTGTATTTCAAATAAGAGTTTGATATTTCATCAAAACCAGCATTCATGTAAATATCTAGGTTATCCTGATAATTAATGTCACTACTAACCTCTATTCAATGTCACCATAATTGTCAATTTCCAAAGCAATCTGAAAAAAATCATTATATCAAAATACAGTTAAGTACTTTTTGCCAAATATAATCAACTGTTATTTACTTCCAAAAACATTACGTAAAGACAAAAGAATAAAAAGTATTATATATTCTTGGGCTTTGGTGACAAGAGAGAAAACAAGAATTCAGTCCCGGAGACGGAACTAACATTGTAAGGGGCCCTTCTACTGCCCTGATGAATGGGTTTGAATGAGACATTTTATTTTTCTGTATCTCAATTTTAAGGTTTTTGTCATAATAATGAGACAGTTTGTTTTTGGTTTGTTTTTTTTTGATGTTCTACACAGAGATAATATCCCTTCGAAGCCCTTTCTCTTCCACAGAGCTACACTGGTTGCTACCGGACCTCTGGGAGTTATTTTTCATCCTGGTGTTTATTGCATTGGAGTAATGTTTAGAGGCTTTTCTAAGTAAAAAATTGGAAACATCAGGGCTATCCTACATGAAATGTACTAATAATGTTCCATAAACATGCACTAAAACAAAACTTGCTATAAATTCCCACAAAATAATAATAGCTAACCTTTATTGAATACTTTAATATGCCAGACACTGTGTCAAGCCATCTACGTTCATTAGCACATTTATCTTTATGTTTTTAACATTAATGCAACTATATCACTGAAACCACAAAGCCAATAAATTCAATTTGACAATATGACTTTAAATGTGATGGATTATGTTGCTTTGTTGAAACTAAACTTCTAATGTAGGGCTTAATCAGAGAGGGGAAATGAAGCCTTAGTTTTGATTTAAACCGGCTTTTGTGTTTTTACTTTAATACTATTAATGCAGAGTGCCTACTTAACTATGTATGCGCAGCTAAACTGGTGTTAGTAATGTCAAGACTTTATTTGATAATTGAGGGTAATCAAGCCTTACACTTAATCAAAACTCTGATGAGGAGCAATCTTTAAAGATCAACTTTAATGTAATATCATTTGATCGCTCTGTAAAGCTGACTTACTGGGAAATAAGGTTAAGGTGTGGTGTTATAGACATATGCATTAAATGGGTACCTAATTTAATAATTACTGGAGTCAGTAATGGAAAAATTCCTCCTCAGGTGCATATGGCTCAGTGGAGTTGGAATCCTACTATGGTTCAAAGTAGTTTTGATTCCTCATGACAATATTATGGTACATTTCCTTACTCCATTTTTTCATTAGTGTTTTTCTATTTGGACTTCTATGAAGCCTGCATTTATAAAGTGAGCTGTGCTGTCAGTTGACCTCCCTATGGAAGAAATGCATTTGCAAATGTAAAAGTAAATTCAGGTACTGGAATGACTAAATCAAATTCTAAATTTCTCAAAGAAATTGCAGATGCTCAAAGCTTTTTAGACTTATGTTCGAGAAACATGGTTTCTACCATTCACTTGGCACTCTATCATATTCTGCCTGGTGCTGTTATTTAACCTTTTATGCATATTCCCACCTCTATTTTATGTAGAATTAATTTACACATTTTTGAACAATGCAAAAAGGTATTCAGAGCTTTACATTTATATTTATGCTTATTTTGGAATAACTTGGCTTCCAACAGTTTGCCAACTTTTGAAGGTCAAGTGTTAATGTATTTTTCAGAACATTGTGGTGGAAAAGGGGGAAGCTAATTACTTACAGCAAGATGCTAGGTGGTTTCTAAGATAGCATTCCCATGACCAGTTACCCTTTGATGTCATATATTCCTAATCTTCCACAAAATTATGTTTTCCTTCTTGAGTGATGTGCTTGTAAGGGTTAGTTTTTAAATATATATTTAGTGAAAGTATGACTATTAAATGTTTTACTGTGGCCATCAGATAAAGAAATAGAAAAGGTCTATATACTTGAATTATATTTTTATATTATGTCATTCTTCTCATGGTTTTTCACATTTTCTTTTCCCCATATCCTCTCTATTCAAGAAATTAGGTTTTTTGTTCTTATTATCTCAAGGTAGGATGTGACAGATCAGAAGGCAAAAGAAAAAAAAGGATGCAGACTCTGGCTTTGTCTTTCAAAAGCAATCAGGAATGGAGAGGCATGGAGAAAACATTTGAGAACAGCTATACTATCTCAACTCACACACACCCATACACACACACAATTTCTCTACCTCTCAAAAAAAAAAAAACAAAAAAACCCCGATATCCCCCAGTGGGAAAAGCCATCAAGAAAATAGAAATATGATAAGTACGATGAACACTGTGTGCATTGACCTTCCATAAAAAATGCTGCAGAGCTGAGCACCAAAGTGTGTGATCTCTAAGAGCCAAAGGACTGGCTCTCTGCTTCCATCATAGACCTCTAAGCGGGCAGCAAGTCATACGGAGGACATGGTGACATGGTAACCATAAGTCAACAGGGCCACTGGGCCATAGAATGCCATTTTTAGCCAACCTTTGGCTTCAGAGTGGCATAATCCCTGTGCACCTGAGTGTGGCACTAAAACAGCACCAATAAATCCTTTGTTAAGGGTTCAGGCAAAAAAGAAAGAGGAATCCCCCACCAAGAGCAACCTGCACAGATTAGAACTGGGGGCCATAGAAGGCGATAGGCTCCTAGATGGATAGGCAGTATTGAAGGCTAGAGGACCTGACCCCGTGTGCATGGGCACTCCCTGTAAGCACCGACAACTTAGACACAATACCAGGAAACACGGGGCCTCAAAATTGACAGAGATTATGTCTCCTTGAGGAACTGACACTTTATTATGATAAAATAACCATCTTTATTCCTTGTAGTATTCTTTGTTCTGAAATCTACTTTGTCTTTTGATAAGTAATTCCAGTTCTCTTTGGATATGCCTTGGCAGATGTCACTTTCTATTCTCTTACTATTATCTTATTTGTGTCTTCACATTTTAAGTGACTTCTTTAGAGGCAGCATATACTGTTGTTAGGTCTTTTTTTTTTAAATCCAGTTTTAAAACCTCTGCATTTTAACTGAGATATTTAGATTTTTATATTTAATATGATTATTTATATAGTTGTGTTTAAATCTATCACTTTGTCATTTGTTTTCGATTCATACTGTTTGCTTGTTCACTTTATTTTGTTATTTCTTTGGGATTATTTTTTATGATTTCATTGTTATTTCCTTTGTTGGCTTGTTAATTGTAACTCTTTAATATTTTATTGGTTGCTTTAGGATGTATAGTACACATTTTTAACTTACTAAGTGATATTATACAACTTCATGTTTTCTACTGTTATATCACTTCATACATTGTATTAGAACTTTACAATAGTATCCTTTCATTTCTCCTCTCTCAAACTTTGAGGCACCGCTTCAAGCATTTTACTTTTAGATATAATGCCAATACGAAATTGTTGTGACTTTCTTTAAAGTCAGTTAGCCTTTGCCCTGGCGGGGTGGCTCAGTTGGAGCACAGTCCTATGCACCGAAATGTGTGTTGGATTCCCGGTCAGGGTACATACCCTGGTTGCAGGTTTGATCCCCATTCAGGCTGCATTTGGAAGGCAACTGATTGCTGATTGATGTGTCTCTCTCATATCGATGTTTCTCTCTCTCTCTTCTTCCTTCCTCTGTCTGAAATCAATAAACATATACTCAGGTGAAGATTTTCTTTTAAAAATCAGTTACCTTTTAAAGTAATTTAAGTATTAATTAAAACATTTATATATCACAGCAGATACTATTTTCATTTCCATTTTTGTGTTTACACTCATATTTCTATCTAGTATAATTTTTCTTCTGTCTGAAGGATTTTCTTTAACATTTGTTTTAGTACATGTCTGATGGTGGTGAGTTCTTTCAGCTTTTATATGTTTAAAATATCTTAGTTTGCCTTTGGTTTTGACAGACATTTTTACTGGGCATAGAAATATAGGTTGACAATTTTTTCTTTCAGCACTTTAATAATTTTGGTTCATTGTCTTTTCAGTTGCACTGTTTTAGATGAGATATTTGGTGTCAATCTTATCTTTGTTCTTCAGCAGTGATGTGTTTTCCTCCCTGTACACTTGTATTTAAGATTTTCTCAATATCATTGATTTTGAGCAATCTGATTAAATGGTTAAAGTTCATTGACCCTCTTAGATCTTTAGGATTATAGTTTTCACAGTTTGGAAAAATATTAGCCACTATTTCTTCAAATGCTTTTGCCCCACCCCTTTTAGAGACTCCATTTATACCTACAGTAGGCCACTTAAAATTGTTCTACAGTTCACTGATGCTCTCTTCACTTTTAAACATCTTCTTTTCTTTCTATTTCATTTAAATAGTATCTGTCATTGTGTCTTCTAGTTCACTAACCTTTTCTTATGCAATATCTAAATCCAGTATATTTTTCACCTCAGACATTGTAGTGTGTATATCTGAATGTCCATGCCACTAGTTAAGCTTTCTTCTATTTAACTTAGTAATCTTATGGATTATAGTTATAAAAGCTATTTTACTGTCTTGATCAGTTAATTCTTATGTGTGGGTCCGTTTTGGTCCTTTATCTAGTAACTGCATTCTTCTCCTCAGCAATGCTTATGTTTCCCTTCTTGTTTTTAATGCCTAGTAATTTTTTATTGGATGCCAGATTAATTTTCCTTTAGAGGTTCTGAATAGTTTTTATGTCTATAAATATACCTGTTTTGCTCTGCAACATAAGTTACTTGCAAACAATTTTATCTTTTTCAGTCTTACCTTTCAGATTTATTAGGCAAGACAACTGCAGTACTCAAGCTGTGGCTAATTATTCTCCACTGCTGAGGCCAGGTCTTTCTACCCCAATACCCTGAGGATCATGGGGTTCTCAGTTTGGCTAATGGAAACAGGTAGTATTCTAAACTCTGTGAGGTATTATTATCTCTAGTCATTTAAGGAAGTCTTTTCTAGCCTTGAGTAACTTTCTCATACACACAATCTGATCAGCAGTCAGCTAAATATTTGAGGGGTCCCTCTTTAAATCTCCAGAATTCCTTCCCTGTGCAGCTCTCTCTTCTCACATACTCTGCCCTGTTCCTTCTGTTTCCTTTTGTGCACAGCTCTCAATTCTTCCATACTCTGCCTGTGTAACCCAGCCTTCTTGATCTGGTTTGTCTCTCAGCTCTGCCTCCTCAACCCGGGGATTCTGCTGGGCTCTTCTTGGGGTCCCCTCCCTGTACTGCAATCTAGAAATTCTCTAGCTGGCCTACATAACTTGTTTTAAACTTTCTTTAATAGTTGTTGGCCAATTCTTGACACCCACCATTTCACTTATTTGGGTCATTTCACATACTTTGGTTGTTTCTGGCAGGGAGGAAAATCGGTTCCTCTTATTCCACCTTGTCCAGAAGCAGAAGTCTTGCTATTATTTTTCAATTTGCTTATTCCCCCAGTAGCACCTATAATTGATTTCCTGTGAGGTAACAGGAATTTCTGGGCTTTAGCACATCTCCAAAATAATAGCTTGGGCATTCCAACTCTCTAGTGAGTCTCCAAGGTTACCTGATTGAATGGGAGTGCTGTAAAAATATCAGTGTTTTCACTGACAGCGGGAAATACAAAGCTTCAGGTAAGGGTCCATGTAATATCTTTCCAGGTGTACTAGAGTAAAACATTATTGATTCGAAGCCCTCTAATTGATAAGAAAATCACACAGGAGTAATAGGCTAAATTTATCTTTACTCAGTTTATTCTCTATTTATAAAAAAAGAGACAGGTTATTCAGTGTAAAGGATGGCGACAAGGAAATTTTTAAAATGAAAGAAACTCTACTTTTAGCATAAGCAGATAATTATGTACAAAAATGTTTGATCGTGTAAAATGAGCATTGTCTATTTATTTGAATATGTTACTTATGATCTCTATGACAGTTAACTAAATGAGATTTTTAAAAGCCTACTTGAGTTATTCTGCCTCATTGTTAGCTTTCCATAAATTATTTTAGCTGCCACGTCAAACACAGATAAGAACCTCTACATGGCAGACGACCCCTTTATCTTTCATACCTTAAATTGATAATTTTTATGTTAAAATATATTCTCTAATTCAACCAGTTTTTCTCTTTTTTTAAGTCTAAATTATATATTGATAAATGGGCAGTGTTTTTAAATACACAGAGTCTTTTTTAGTGCAGATGCCAATATTCTTTCATTTAAGAAATACAAGTTTTCAGAAAAGAAGATCTTCATTGAGCTCAGCGTGGCTGGCCTCATTTGCCAAAATAGCATCCTATCACTTGCATTTTAGTCTTTCAGCAGAGAACAGAGCATAAACTGAGAAAAATTGCCCTCAAGTGAAGATCTACCTATCTTGAAAAAGAGAGGGTGAGAGAGGTGGCTTTCAGAAATGTACTTTAGTTTGCTCTAGTTTATTAAGCTCTTATGAGAAAATTTCATACATTCTGATGAGCTCTCTACAGTGACCTAAATACTGGATTTCTCTGACTCTCAGGAGATTTTTCCTGTTTCCTGTTGGGAGTGTAGAGGAGAGTGAAGCATAGACCGGGATCAAAAAGGGCTCTATTGGGATGAAGTACGAAAGATGGGACTTGAATCATATTGCATTTCAGGGGTGGTGACTAAGAGGACAGTCAGAACACGAGCTGAAAGGTGGGAAGGAAGGCAATCCTTTTAGAAAGGAGGAAATGGGTGATTTTGCTAAGGCACCAGGTTTATGTGGAAGAATGATGGCAGCTAATGCTGGAAAGACATGTTTGACTTCATAGTGAAAGGGCTTACGTACTAAGCTGAGAGACACTTGTTTTTAATTTAGCAACTGATTGGTAGACATTCCTGAGTCAAGGAATGATACGAAAAGGAATGTGCTTCAGGCAGACTCTTCTGGAAGTAGTGGTTAGTTTAGATGGTGGGTAGGATGAGAAGGAGAATGGGGCCCAGGAGATCAGAAAAAGAAGCCTCGGTTTCCTGAATCTGCAGGGCCCTTGACAAATAAGATGAATCTTATTTGACTCTTACAATAACGCTGGGATGTAAGTAGTAAAGATATTCTGCCCTAGAGGTGAGAACGTCAAGGGCAGAACGTCCGCTTTATGTCAACGTGCGTTTCACCACAGCATCTGATTTGGGGGTCAGGTCCACAACTGCGGGCCTTCAAGCAGTGCTCAGCCTCAGAGATGTGGAAAGTTCTTTCTAGGGATGCAGCTCTGGGCTCAGGGCTCTCAGTTCAGCCTCTTCTTAACCATAGCTGCGTGTCTTATATGTTGGGTTTTTGTACAAGATTTCCTCTGGCAGAGGAGTTATCAAGGCAATAAATAAATAAATAAATAAATAGCAATTAAAAAATTCCCAATCTACAGAACTTTGCCATTGATTCACAATGGGGTGTGATGGGGACAGGGAACTCTTATAAGACTTGGGTTTGAGTACTTAGAATAACAACAACAGTGGCAACAACATAATATATGACAAGTTTGGCTCTGGATGAAGATAAAGATATCACTTAAGCATCTAGTAGGATCCGGAGGATAAATAAGACCTAATATTCACTCACAGAAATTTGAAATTTTTGCAAGCAATCCTAGTAATTAATGGTTAAGAGTTAAAATGAAGTGAATAACTTGATCAAAAGTCCTTCAAAGAGAGGAACTATTGGGAAGTGGCTGGAGAACTCTTCCTGGAAAGCTTGCAATTGAGCTGGGCCATAAATACCGTTTGGATGGTTGATAGAGCGTTTTGGTCAGAGTTTTGGACAGTTACATAACTTGCCAACTTCCGGTGGCATTAATTAGGTAAAAGGTAGTGGTTTATAATTTTACAAAAATGTTAGGATGGCTTCATTTTCTGCCTTTAGCATAGGAAAATGTAGAGGGAGATTGTTCCAAACCCCCAAACAACCCATGGACCCAAAGAAACTGGATGATGAAGGTTGGGTGTGAGATTGGTCTTAACAACAGGAGTCAAAGCAGCATTCAGAAGCCAATCACGTGCTTTCACAACATGTCAAGCGGTGAGGTCAAACCCAACAGTAGGATGTGAGCGTTTGGCCTCACAGATGTCTCCACACTATCACCAAGAGGATCGGATAGGAATTAACATTATCCAGGGAGAGGGGGCAAGGTATACAGCAGCAGGTGCCACGAAGGACAGGAGACATAACAAAAGCAGAAGACAAAGAAGTTAGGAATTCTGTTATAAAAAATGGCTTCATCTGGAGACTCAGTGTCTTCTGGTCTTGGCAAGTGATTCTTTCAAGCCAGTTCTTTGTTTGGGATTTCAAATGTACTCTTGTCTATAAGATACCATTTAAAAGGTCCTGGAGAAAACAGCAAAAATACAAATATGTGTGTCCACCAAACACAAAACTTTGCTTCCTGGAAGCTTGTCAGCCTAGAATTCAGCCTGAACAAATAATCCTAAAAATTGCCTTTTCCATTGTTCTAAAAGATTGTAAAAGTTTTCTAAATGTAATTTTTATCACCTTCCTTTTTTTTACCATTTATGAACATATGTGTTTTTTATGATATTCACAACATGCTTGTGTCACAAGATTCAAGTTTAATTTCCTGCAATTACTGCACAATATGCATGGCAAAAAAAATGATATAAAAACGACAGAAAATAATGAACAGTTACTCCATTTCTGCTAAGTTACCATTTGGAAATAAAACTCAAGCATAACCCAGCCAAGGTTTTTGATTGGCTGTCTCCAACCCATGTTGTTTAGAGGCATTGGTAATAATCGTTAGAAACCTTCAAATCTTCCGATAGTAGCAGGATTTAGTTTATTGGAAAATTATCATCCTGTATACCCAGAGATTTAAGAGAGATTGTAACTTCCTCCTTACACTCAGGAAATGTGAAGTTAGGATGGTTAGCTGGTAGTTTATCAACAATGCTTTCTACCTTGTAATTTGGAGTCAAGCGTACTTGAGCTAATTTATTCATATCATTATGTATCTCATGTCTTACAGGTAGCAACGGTAAACTTGTAGACATAAGTTTATTTATGACAGGCAGAGGAAAAACCCTTCCTCTTAAGATTTCCACAGAGGCACTAAAGCACAGTGATTAAGAACTTGGGATCCAGGGCCAGCAGGATTGGTTTAAACCCCTTCTCCACCACTTGGTAACTGTGATGCCGGGACAAGATTTTTAACCATTACTTCAATGTCCCCATCACTAAAATGGGCATTTGAAAAGCTTTGACATCCTAGGGTTGTTGCCGATGAAGTGAGGCAACACACGTAACATGCCTGGTATAAGGTGAGCGCTGATACATGTTTGCTGGCGTGAGAGGGTGACGGTGCCACCCACGACGATGAAGATGCGTGTCCAAGGCCTTTTCCAATGGAGGAAATAACAGCCATCGTCTGCTGCGGTAGGTGTCAGAGTACAGTGATTTCTGTTGCATGAGTGACACCTCCCACCTGTGTTTATTTGCTTAGTTCTAATTCAGGCATCCAAAAAAGGGACAAAATATGTTTTGTCTTACTAGGTGTAATTTTCATGAAATGTCATCCCCGAATTGGCTTAACTTCTCCCAAATGTTCGTGAGTGGGAGAAAATTCTCAAGTAAATAGGAAAAGAAAGGAAGAAAGAGGGAGGGAGGAGGACTTCATAGGAAGGAGAAGGAAGAGGAAGAGGAATAGGAGAGAGAGAAAATTGCAAAAGATGACTGATTTTAAAGATAAAATTCTTAAAAAAAAAAAGAAAGATTAACCGCCATCATCTCCTGCTAAGTAAGGTGCACTGGCATCCATCATGTTGGCATTGATGGGCTGCCCTTCTGCAAGAGTGAGCCCTGTTTTGGTGCTTCTCTTTAATTAAAGCAAAGACTTTCCCCGCCTGGGAATAGAGATCCCTGTTCCAACTATTTGCTTTCTTTAACCAATTCACTGACAATAAAATACCCAGTAATTGAGAGATAAATTGACATAATGGAGGAAATGGAGGATTGTTTAAGGCTCCTTCCTGCTGCCTTCATTCCCTGGTTGCCCACTGTTTCTATATATTTCACCTATTACTCTAACTTTATCTCGTCCTCCAGCCCTTGGGTAGGAGTTGACAGGAATTCAGGAGTTCAGGATAAGTAAAGATTCCTTGGAAACCTCTGCTCAAAGAGAACGAAGGTGGAGGAAGGAGAGAGCACTGAAAGGAGACCGGTTTTCTGAATGGGATTGAATGAAAATGGCAAATTCTCAGACCAATTCTCTCTCTTGGCTGCCTAGAACCCCATGTTGTGAGTAAGGGTAATCTTATAACCAACGGGAATGAGTACCAGTCAAGGATGATTATGGAGACCTGCCATAGGCCCAGAATAAGAAGCACATGTTTATGTCATCCTTAGCCCAGAAGGTAGGGGCTCAAGTCAAATTATAAAGGCAGGCTAGGGTACAGGAACAGTGGTAAAAAAAAGGAATTAAGAAAAGTAGGGCCATAGAATCTTATTTTTCATGGTGATCTCACTCCCGTAAGTGACCCATTGGCAACGGTTAATATCACATCTCCTTTCTGCAGTAGACATAGTTGAACAACTGTGACATTTAAACAACCGTGGATTGACTCCTGATTCATACCACCAATGCACTCACCCCCTGCACACACACAACTTCTCTTTTTATTGAATTGAACTAGAAATCATTTGACATGCATTTTTTTAAAAGTTGTTTGTCATGGAACTCCAGGTCGTCTTGCTTCATTGGAATTTTGGATACATGTTTATCATCCAGATATTTTTCAATGTTCAATAAGACTGGTCATCAAAACATTTTAATGAAAAAGCAGTCATAATAATTTTTAAGTGATTGAACATGTGTCTGTCTTGCTTAGCATAGAGTACATTTTTAAATGTGAGTAATAAGCCAGGGGCATGGAAACAGCAGGTTTCCACCAAAAAGCCATCTTGAAATCACATTTTGCACGTAAACAGAAGTCTCTCGTCACCAGAATTTCCACTTCAGTTAACAACATTGAAACAATCCACTGCTCTCTGCTTTAGTCCAAGGTCTTTCTGTGGGCAAGTGCCCCCAAGCTAGCTCCCCTCGACAAATTAAGAGTCTATGTATGGGAAACATATATAGTTGTAATGTACATGTAAACATTCACAGAATTGATTTATTGCGACCCCTGTTTTCTTTTGAATTAATACCAAATGTAAAAGAAAATGCTTTAAAATTAAATGTTTCATAACCGTCTCTCATTGAAAACAGTACTAGCAGATGTGGACTGAGTATTTTAATGTTGGTTCAAACCTGTGAAAAGTATAAGCCAGCACCCTCTTTACAGGAGTGGAGGTGTGAGACTTGAAGAATTCTTTTCTTAGGCTGCATAAATGCAAACCGAGTGGTCATATCAGGCTCTGAGCTCTGCAGAACACACCGAGTATGTGTATTTTTTAGTTCTCGCTCCCCAGATGTAAAAGGGACAGTGACAAATTAGCACTGAATTGTCCAGAAGACAGATGTAAAGGAGAGGAGAATTTGGAAACCATGTTTTATGAGAACTAGTCAAAAGAAGTAGATATGATTGTTTTAAGAGTCTAAGTTATCTTCATGTAATTATCAGAATGATTTGAGAAAGAAGGACAACGTGCTCTTCGCTGCTCCCTACAGCAGAATACAAAATGGAGACAGTAGAAAAGCAAATTGTGCCAAAATGCGAAGTGGATGTTTACAATGATCAGAGAGCTGGTTTGCCCATCACACGGCCTGTTCCAGCAGAGGTTGGTCTCTGGCGTTTCAGCTGCTTTAAAAGGGGTTCCCTGACCTGGGAGGGAATGGGGCTCCCTTTAAGGGACTCTCAAAATCTCTAATGTTGCCCTAGCTCTCTCTGATCTATCAGTTTGGTTCCATTGAGTCTTATATATGTAGTTTATCTCATAACATTCTGTAAATGGATCCATTTGGAGATGGTGTCAATCAAATCTCTTTGTACATAAAATCCTATTATAAATGCACATAAGTGACTCACTATTTAGAGGAAACAAAATGCAAATCTTTTGTTAAGAATTCATTTGCAGTGCAAATAATTATTTCTGAAATGAAACATTTTCATTTCCTTGGATTGTTTTCTCTTACACAGAGACATCTGTATATCCCAGCAGTGCAGGGTGTCCCAGACATCATTAAAGAGAAGTTCCGATGCTTTGGTGTTTTGGATAAGACATTGAGGCTCCACCCTATTCCTCCTCTCACTGAATAAACACTTCATTAAAATGTTTCATACTGGAAATATTAACACCAAATTAATGAAATTCAGCACCATCAGGGAGCTACAACATTAACTTCCTGTGCCTTCTGTGGCAGTTCAAGTCCTCTTGACTAGAGTTGTGCCTCAAGACTCAAACTAACTAGCAATGGGATCAGCTTCACCTTCTCACGCTTCAATTTCCTCATCAGTAAAATGGTGCTAACATCTCTACATGACCTTGGCCATGAAGACTGCATCTAAATACGCTACCATATGTAAAATATGTAACTTCAAGATGCACCGGGGGTGCAGTCTCCATTCCCCCTGAGTTGACCGAATCAGAAATGTTATATTTGAAGACAGAGGAATCTGTGAAGGAGTCTTTATTCCGATGTCAGAAAGCACCACAGTTGCCAAAGTACTAACTAGCCACACACTTTGGGGCAGACTTTTGCCCCTAGTTCCTCTAAAATGATTAGGAATTAGAGAAATATTCCATCTAAAGCAACGAATGACAACAATGTTCTCTAAAGTTGTGGAGTAGATGTTTAACCACATACACTTAAAAGGATTTACATAAAATTAGAGGAAATTACATAAAACCATTTGATAATTTATGAAATCTTATTTCTGGGGATTAAATCTATGCATTTTCTTAGTGGTAGAATGACATTTTATATGTTCTCAGCATCGTTTTTAAAAGAAATTTCTGCTAAAAGTTTTACTTGCATGGTCTCGAAGCGGCTCTGATCTTGGTGCGGTTTCTAGTGAGTGGAAGGTTTAGTATTCTCGCAAACATGAGTGTTCACCCCACAAGATCAATGCCTAGCTGGTCTCTGGGATGTCCACATCACACATACATCCCAGGATGTACAATTACGTTCCCCAGTCCAACATTTTATATGTTCAACAATCCAACATCTAATCTCTTCTCTGTTGATGACACTTTTTCTTTCTTAAAGCAAAATAAGATGTGTTGTGGAATTGTGCACCTGAAACCTATACAATTTTGTTAACCAGTGTCACTCCAATAAATTCAATGAAAAGGGAAAAGAATGAAAAGAACAAGTCTCATCAGAAGAAGAAAAGTAGCCTTGACACTTAATGTGTAACTTCAGGCAAGTCATTCTTCCTCTGGTCTCCTGTCTGTATTTATAAAAAAGGACATTGGATGAGACCAGGAGGGGGCAAATTAGAGTCTGTGGACAGATCCGGCCAGCTGCTGGTTCCTATGTGATGTGGAAAATGGCTTTTACATTTTTAGGTCATTGATAAAAGACAAAAAGAAGAAAAACATGTTGGGACATGTCCTGTTAAAATAATAAGAAACTCAAACTTCCATCCCATATGTGAAGCTTCATGGGCACACTCCCACGCCCATTCACTTATATATTGTCCAAGGCTCTTTCTGCACCAAAATGGCAGAGTTGTGTAGCTATAACAGAGATGTAGAGCCTCAAAGCCAGAAGTATTTGCCATCTGGCCCTTTGCACAAAACGTGTGTTGACCCCTACACCATTGCTACGGTTTTCCCAACTTGCACTGTTTACCATTTCTTCCCCCTAACTTGACCTTAACACGCTTTCCTCCCATAATCTTTAGACTTCCAGAATTCTGGAAAGAGAATCTAAAATAAGTGAAGTGATGCCAACAAAGTGAAATGGCAAAGCTGGAGACGGAATGAAGTCCTCATCTGAGCTCTCTCCTCCACAGCTTTCTGCTTTTCTTCTCTCCACTGGGACATCTTTTTGTCTGAATCTCTGCTTCTCCCCTTTGACCTTTCTTCTTTGGACTCACTGAGATCACTTCTGTCTGCCTCCCCTATGGTGCTGCAAATAATGGTAATATAGATTTGTATTAACATGTCAAACAAGAGAGGGGACTATTACTTAATTTTGTAAATATCACAAACAACAATTCCAATGTACTGGTGGTAGAATTAAAACCCTAATCTTATGATTCCTGGACTACAGGTATTATTTACCTTGGGCCCCTTTGTCAGTGTCCCCTTCCAGCAATTCAAGTGATTGTTGTTAACATTTATTGAGTATTGACCCTTAAATGAAGATAGAACCTTGAACCTGGAAAGCAGTCATTTCGAATGTTGTCACCGTCACGGTCAGACAAGCTTTCTCTCTTCCATTACCTTCTATCCCTCTGCTGTTTGCTGCCTACAAGGCCCCCTCTTGTTGAATGTATAATCAAATATAAACTATTGCCTGGAATCCTTTATTTTCTACCATACACAAAATATATATACGATTCTCACATTTATCGACTTTGCCCCCTGAAAATAAGATTTCATAAATTATCGAAAGGTTTTAGGCAGGTTCCTCTAAATATCAACTCCTACTGAGGTTGTGTTAAACATCTCGTCTTAATCACAGCTTTAAAAGCACCTTTGAATTTGTCAATAAATTTAGCAAATGTTAATTTGTGCCTTCTGGATTCATAACACCATGCCAGATACTATGGAGTGTAGAAAATATAATAATGCGCACTGTGGAGGGAAGGTCAACTAAAGACCAAGAGGAAATCACGCCATCACTGTAAGGGACCCAGTGAATAAATGCATATGGGAGTTTAGAGGTCCATTTTCTGGGTTGAACTCTGATAGCTTCCTGGAGAAGGTGACATGTTACCTGCCCCCTGAAGCATGTGTCAATTCATTGAAGGTTTGGGGTCAATTCATGGGGAAATATAGGAGATATTTTTGCTCCAGATGGAGATACAAGACCTGAACAGAGGCCAACTGAAATGTATTTCCAAAAATTCCTCTAGCAGACATATTTTCTGGGTTTATTATGAAGAGAAGAGGAAGGGAGGGAGAGGAGGGGAGGAGAGCGAAGGGGAGAAGCAAAAAGATAAAGTGTAGTTTTGAAGTCAGGATTTTTCTATGTTGCTATTTCTCACTTCATATCTTTCAAGTTCAAGTGCCCTTTGAAGACACTGCTCTGAAGCCTTTACAATTAATTTGAGAACATTTGTACCTAATTTAAACAGAGATGATAGGTTCTTGTTCTGCACACATGCTCTGCATATTCTGGATCGCTAACGCCATGCCGATGACTATTTTTATTGGTTTTATGATGGTGATAAAAAAGAAAGTGTGTTGCGTTTGCAAAGGTTTTTAAACATCATTCATACCTAGGATATCTGGTTGCATGCCCCTAAATAATAAAAATAAATGGATTGTCTAAATTTGTGGCATAATACAGGATTAGTAGAAGAGGTTTTGTCTGTCATCATGAATACCAGGGCAAGAGAATTAGGGGGGAAAAAAAAACTTTGAAAATCAGAGTTCTCGTTAGTGCCTCTTTAATGGACTAACAATTTAGATCTAATTGATCACAGCTTTAATTGTCCATAATCTCTACATACGAGGGTAGCCTTGTGGGATATTACTAGTCAAATTAAAACTAATTCAAAACAATCTCTAATTACAGAATGTTTTGTGTATCTTTCAGGCTTGGGGAGTCAGGGGCAATGTAGTGTCGAGGACGGGCTGAGCCTGCATGGTTGAAACAGCCTTCGAAGACTCATTTTCATGGAGCTGCACTGCACTGTGGGCTGAGGCAACCCAATCTAACCAAAAAGAAAAAGAAAAAGAAAAAGAAAGACAATTCTAATAATTTTAAATTAAGAAAAATTGATGACATAGTTATGTTTCCGTTCAAATATACGCATCAACCAAACTCTTCACATCAGGTTTCTGTGGTGACCTCCGTCATTAATAACACAGAGAGTCAAGGGAAGTGTCATCAACTTAATGTTTGTGACCCAGAAGTTCACATGTTGAAACATTCCCTCCCCACACACAGTGTGATGGTGTTAGGAAGCAGGCCCTTTGGAAGGTACTTAGAATTAGGTGAGGCAATGAGGGCGGAGCCCGGGTTAATGGGATTAGCGATTTACAACAGTCTCCAGAGAGTTGGCTTCTCTCTGCTGTCCACCACATGAGGACCAAGTGAGAAGGCAGCCCCACTGCAAGCCAGGAGGGAGACTCTCTCCAGACATCCAATCTGCTGGCACCTTGATCTTGAAGTTCCCAGACCCCAGAACTCTAAGATACAGATGTTTGTTGTTTAAGCTACCCAGTCTATGGTACTATGTCTTGCCATGCATAATGTGCACCCATATTTTGTACACATTATACATGGGATTATTATACCCATATATGTAATCATGGTATGTAATCATTATATGCACGTATAATGTGCATCCTTATTTTTCCCTCAGAAATTTGGGCAAGAGGTGTGCATTATATATGGCAAAATGTGAGTATTTTGTTATAGCAGCCTGAAATGACTGAGGTGGAGTGATCAAAATCCTCGTGAACACTGGAGTAGATAGTTTTGTTTATGGTCACTGTTGAATCACATCATTTTCTTGTGTTGAGTTACAGACCAAGGAGGAGAAGAGTGAGCTTTCATGGCTCTTCTTTGATGGCACAAACCTCAGCCTAAAATCCCTCAGCCACCATCATGAGAAAACACAAGGAAAACAAACCAGCCTTTCCTACCTCTGATCCACAACCTAGTCCTTGACATACCCTCTCTTGGCACTTGGCAAATTCCTCTCTATTAAATACACTTTTTACCCAACATGGTGAGGAACATTATGTTGCAGGTTTGCTGTGTGGTTGCTAAGGCCGCTAAGAATGTCAGAAAAGAGTGTCAATTTGTGCCACCTGTCAGCTAATCCTTCTTTTGGGGCTGGTCACAAGTCTTATACCTATCCCTAGTTGTTCTCTCTCTGATTCTCCAAGATAGAAATTTTAAAACGTCAGTCCCCAGAGGTCTCCAAATCTATTACCAACCTCTTATTCTTCAGAGAGCCTTCCCATGTGGATACAGAGTCTCTCTCAACTTCCTGCCACCAAAGTTCACATTTCCTGCATCTCTCTGTTACTATGGGAGTGGCATCTTTCACTGATGTTCCCATGTACCTTGTCTTATCTCCTTCTTAACCCTTCACCTGCTGTATTATATTTGCTCATTTATGTGTCCATGTTCCTCACAGGATGATAATTTCTTGTGGACACAAACAATGTCTTAGTCACAGCACCTCCAGTATCCAGCACAGACAGAGCAGGCACCTAACGTCTATGTGAAGTGAATTTGAAATTTCTGTGTGTACAGCTCATTCTGAGCAACCTCTGTTCTTACCCTGCACCTGGTTTGAGGCAGAATTCAGCTCACGAGTTCACTTTAAGGCTCCAGCTGCATAAGACACATGACAAAAAGTTTTAACTTCTCAAGTAGAGGTGGCAAGAATACCACCCAAGACACAAAATTCTTATTCTGATTAGACATCTCTGATCTTCCCACCAAATCATGTTCTCTCCGCTGATTTCTCATCTTTTACCACCTATGATTCCCACAGCCTCAAAAATGTCCTCAGCACCCGCCCCGCCCGTCACCCATTGTCTCTGTGATTTCGCTCCCCTCCTCTGCTTGGGTACCCCATTCAAAAACAGTTGTCAAATAAGCGAAACAAGGGTGATCTGTCTTTCCTCAGCAGACTAGAATGTGTTGGGGGAAGGGAAAGGGAATTGGGAAGGGTTTGAGCCGGCCACAAATAATGGATTAATGAGCGACTAATAGTACGGCAGAAGATAACTGGAGAATACATTATCTACTCAAGCTAGTTGATCTTTTTTTCTTAGAACAAAAAGTTCCACTTCTAGCCTATCCTCTGTCTCCCTATTGCAAATTTTCCTGATCCTCAGCAAATATCTTGAGGTATCTGTTAACATTTCCTCTAGTTGGACATTTCTAACAATTTCGAAGAAATAACTTCTTTAAAACTATTTAAAGTTATTGCCTTGGAGAAATAACTCCTAAGCCTGGGGACCAGTCTCTTACCAAAAGTCTTTTGTACCTTAATAAAGATGGTAAGACTTTTTCTGCGAGAGACCAAGAGAAGGCATTCTTCTGATGGAAGTTCTGGCCACAGTGATGCCCGGGCATGGGCATTATTTCCTCGCAAAGTAACTATGAGGACAAAATGGAATACTATTGCTTGTAACATGCAGTAAATAAATATTAGTTTTTATTAATGATAATAATCATTAATGTTAACATTGATTAATGATGATTGGAGTCTTAGAGAATTATCTAAAGAATGCTGGCAAAGGTTCCTGTGTAGAAAGGATCCTTACTAATGCAACTCCACTTAAACTCATAGTCATTTTAACACAAATATTAATAACTGTATATCCTGAGGTATCTTGCCTAGACCAGAAAAATGCTTGATTATGAAAGACGTCCTACTCTTAATGCTCTGACAAGAAATTCAGTCGTCATTCTTCTGTTAAATAGCAAAGTCACATGGTTTTCTTTATCTTCCCTCCTTTTATGCTATTTTATTGTAGGCTGAAAAGCAAGAAAGAGAGTTTTAGAAGGAATGGATGCATCAAGCATGTTGCTCCGGACATGGCCAGCTTTTTTCAAGAAACTTAGGAAAGAAAATTAGATAAAACGTTGATGAAATGGAGCATCAATTTCAAGGACAAGATGTTTCGTGGTTATCCAGCAAAGGCAAGGAGGTCTAGCTTTACCAGAGATCACATCCACAGCAAAAATGATACATCCAAAGAAAAAGACAGAGTTTCGATTTTGTGACATTGTATCATGCCAGAAAAGCCAAGGAATTACTGGGAGAGGTTCCCTGGGAAACCCAGGGTTAGGAATCCCGAGTTTGTCATCTGTGGCTAACATTCAGCGGAGAACCTTACAAGGTGAGACATCCTAGTTCAAGGAAAGAAGGGCATTTTAAAATCCTATAAACAAAAGTGTTCCAAAGCTTCTAGGAAATCAAATAGCTCTTACCAAACATTTGATGAATTAAGTGCAAATGACTTAGAAACATGTGTATCAAATTTCCTTTAAAGTGCATATGGGTTTAAAAGTTAAAAGGGAAAAATTTGCTCTGTGAAAGTCACTTCAGGTTTTGTTAAGCCTGATAAAAGGAGGCAGACCTGTTTCCTCCTATGAATGTAGTAAGTACTCCAGTAATAATCAGTTATTGTTCAAATTCTACATCACTCCTTGGGGTATAGCTGAGAATGAAATTCTGTATTATGTCTAAGGCAAGACTTAAGGGGTATCTAAATTGACCACAGAAGATTTGGGTTTCTCTTCAATACACCAAGGAATTGCAATAAACACAACTTCAGGGCACGTTCTGAAATGGCGTAAAAGCTATACATTCTCTTCTGTAATCTTTTGAAGAGTGATTATAATGGAAAGAATACGAAATGTACCATTAAAAGCCCTGAGATTAGGTTCTCGCCTCTTCACTTAGAAGCTGTGTAATCTTGGGAAGCTAACTGGCCACCTCTGAATCATAGTTTAATGATATCTACCTTAGACTGTTGGGAGGATACTAAGTGGCAGAGTGTGTGAAAAGGCACGAGGTAAGCCAACATTTTGAAAATGTATTTTTCCCCTTAGAACTCAGCGATACTTCAAAGAATCTAAATCTATACCTAATTTCTACTCCATTGGGAACATTTAGAAGCTAACCTAAAACCACAGAGGAATAGTTTTGTTTTAGATTATCAGACTCATAGGTTAATGATCTATTAAAACCTCATAAAATTTTCCTTTGAACTGCTCTGTATTTATCATTTTTATCTAAGAACATTTTCAAAAATGTATTATTTGAATGTGATATGGTCTCAAAACAACACTGTGTGATCAGAGAAGTTTACAAAATACTGTATATTCTTGTAGACAGTAAATGCTCTGTAGCATAGCAAAGTCACTGAAAATGAATGCCAAATGGGTCAATCATGAATTCCATTTTTTAGCTTGAGACTTATTAACACCATGGAACACACTTTGACAAATCCTTTAGGAAAATGGGCGTTTAAGTATAGATTAGTTTGTGTAAATAAGGGTGTCTTTTTATTTTCCTAAAATACTTGCTTCCAGCTCCAAGAAATGATACAAGAGGAGAAAGTGTTTCTAATTCCAGGATTTAATGTGAAAACTGATGTTCCACTATCTATATTTTTAGAATTTTATTTCAGGTCAAGGCCTGCATTTAACAAGTACTTTCTAAATATTGACATATATTTTTGGTCTTCTTTTAATGTTCTTTCTCCTGTAAATACTTTTTTCCATTTGTACCTTATACAAAGTTGCTCTATGCTCTTGACAGTTCTAATTACCTTCTTCGGAGCTTTTTCCTCACCACAGGCAGATCAGAACAGCCCTTGGGACATTTCGACTGTGTGTTCACTGTACGTGTTAGAAGATTCGGTCTTTTGCTTCTGATGATGACCATCACCTTGCAGACCTTCTTGGTGTAAAATTCAGAGGCAGCTGTAATTTACAGCTGCTTCCTACTTCTACTTTACTGAAATATTAAATTAAAAATAAGGTATATCGTGATCCCAATGTGCTATAATTTAAGAATACTCAGTAGGGCCCCGGCTGGTGTAGCTCAGTGGATTGAGCGTTGGCCTATGAACCAAAGGGTCACTGGTTTGATTCCCAGTCAGGACACATGCCTGGGCTGCGGGCCAGGTCCCCAGTAGGGGGTGCGCAAGAGGCAACCACACATTGATGTTTCTCTCCCTCTCTTTCTCCCTCCCTTCCTCTTTGTCTAAAAATAAAAAAAATAAAATCTTTAAAAACAAAAAAAAGAATACTCGGTAGGACTTCTTTTGGGAGAGTTTTTGCTACATATTGTCATGACTATAATTTGAAGCAAACGTTTTTTTAAACTTTGACTTTACTGATAGGCCGTCTCAGAATGCAGCTCATTCCCCACCACCTTGTGCCTTTTGGCCTTTCCCCACGCCTACTTAAAATTCTGCTGCATTTATCAAATGTTCTCAAATTATTCTCCCCTTTTCTTTCATTCCTAGTTTCTATTGTTATTCCAGTATTCTCTATTATGTTTAATTAAACATTATTCATGCAAAAGAATCCTCCAAAACAAAAAAAAGCTTCCACATTATATAAATTTTGAAATCACTACATATCATCTTTCTCTTTTAAAATTCCTGTGTACATAAGTACTTAGGAGCTCTGAGAAGTTCTGCAGAAAGGGAAACCTGGTGAGCCCAAGGGTTAGTCCAGCGCTCTCAAACACTTGGGTCATCACACCCTATTTCTTAATTAATACCCAGTTCAGGATGATATGTGTTGGAAAGACTCGTTAAGTTTATGACCTCCTAGTGTATAGCAGAGTGCTTGGTACTCAATAAACGCATGTGGAGTTTTTCTAAGTACTTCTGGAGTTCAGAGAAGACTTGAAGCAGGAAGAAGAGAATCCGAACTGTGCTTTCAGGATGCTAAGTAGCAAACGATGGAACCCAAACTTTTCAAATTTAAGCAGAAAAAAAACAATTAAGGATAATGATGAGCTTCCAGCAACTCTGGGATAAAAGTTTGGAGACTACACAGCCAAGAACACCCTAGAATGATAACAATGCTCTCCGGAGCTGTGGTTAAGAGTAGGTTTTATTTAAATATAAGTTTGTTTGTTTTTTTAGTGGTGGCAGTATGGTGTTGTGGCAGAGACCTGGGTTTGAATCTCAGGTCTTTCTAAGCCTCCTTACCTGGGGGAGTCAGCCATCTGATCTGGGCTGTATAAAATAATGATAAGAAAATTTACTTTGGGAGGCTTTTATGGGGTTGAATAAGGCAATAATATGTTCAGCTTTTGGTGCATATAAGTGATTCATAAAAGGTAGTTATATTATACTCCAAAGAGAAATATGCTAATGCAGGAAACAGCCCTTTAATCCCTCAGGGACACTTAGGAAGAGGGGGCAGGTTAAAAAGGCGCCACTTTTTTCTGGGAGGCTGCACTTGTCACCCCATCTCCCTTGGCCCAGAGACAATGCCCAGAGGCAGAGGTCCCCCCTTTACCCAAGCCTGGGAGAACCGTCAGCCACACCCCTCATTTTAGGGAATTGGCTCAATGTTTAGACAAAAACACTTTGACTTCAATTTTTTTTTTATTGATTTATTGATTCTCATTCAAAAATTTTAAGTGTATAGCAAAAACTAGTTAACTTTAATTTAGGACTGGCATTTATATCTTGCCTAAGTAGTGGGTATCCAAGGTGGACAATTCATTTTCATTATAGTGAAAAGCATCATTTAAATGTCAGAAAACTGCATATTTAACATTTGCAGTAATTAAGGGACTTTAATTTAATAATAAATCTGTCTTTATCTATTTACACACTTTCCCCTGTCCTGGTCTGGCACTTTCCTCAGTGAATCAACTATCACTAATTACTTCTTTTTGAAGTGTAAATATGTTTTAATTCTTCTTACAGGCCAAGTAGCACGTTTATTATTTAACTGGCGATTACCTTTTCCATGAATTACTTCCATTTGGGGCCTTCTTTCAGGGGAGCCGAGAATTTTGTTTACACTTCGCCACTGTAGAAACCAATGTCCCTCTGGTTCTAAGGGAGGCAGTTCCAGCACGCCAGGGCCTGGTGTTATCCTTCAGCTCCGGGGGTGGGCTTTCCTCGGAGAGCTGCGCCCACCTCAACTCCCCGCGGGGGCAGACAGCATCCTCCAGGAATACACTGTTGATGAAGATCAGAAGGCTATGAAATGACTGATATTTTAATGTGAATTACGGCGAACTTACAGGTGAGCGTTCAGGGCACTGAGGTCTGTCCTTAGATGAACCAAAATGTTGGTTTTCATAACCCAAGGTCAAGCAGCTTCAACTCGGATGGAGTCACAGGGAGGAGCCAGAGCACAGATGCCATTTGGAGAGCAAAGGTTAGCTTGCAGGTCCCGGATACGGCGCGAGATGCTCATGTATACTAAAAAACAAACCTATTAAATACCAAGGCAGTTTATACACATAATTTTCTGATATTCTAAAATGCACAATAAAGGAGGAGCAATACAATTTAGCCTAATGTGACCATTACTCTTTAGGCTATTAATTCAAATAATTCTTCCTTCCTTCCTTCCTTCCTTCCTTCCTTCCTTCCTTCCTTCCTTCCTTCCGTTCGTTTGTTTCTTTGTTTGTTTGTTTGTTTCTTTCTTTCAGTTTGCTAATGCATGCATATGACACAAAATTTCTGAGCAGAGAAATGTTTTGTGATCAATTCATCTCTGGGGGAAGTCCTTCAGCCACCTACATCCCCTCACCAGAGCTCACAACTATCCCTGTCCTCTTCTGTGCTCTTCCAGGGGTCACCTTTACACGCGTACACATGAACGCATGGTCTTTTGTTTTTCACAGATGGTAGCACACTATGCACATGGCCTCATGTCTCTCTTTTTTTTTCACTTGACAATGTTTCTTAGCTGTAGCATTACGTATGGAATATACTCAGTGTTTTAAATGGCTGTTTGAAATCCCCTTGCATTGATTTACCATAATTTTTTATCCTGTGTTAAATTAATTCAAAAGGAAGCCCTTAGACTGAGGGGGCTCTAATGCCAGGTGGCCTACATACACAAATCAAAATGTAAGCCTGTAAATACTGCATGTTTAAAAATTGAAACTTAAGAATAAACAGCCAACTAGACTTTAAGCTTTAGTCAGTGAATAATTTCCTTACTTTGCTTCTGCCTTGTCTCTATAACAGTCTCTCCCCAGCTCCTGTTGGTAAAGTGCTCTTCCCTGTTCCCATTCAAATAGATTTTTGCTCAGATAACTCTTAAAAATTTTAATGTCTCAGTTTATCTTTTAATGCCTATCTCCTCATTGAAACTCACATTATTTCCAGCCAATTTCTATTAAAAGTACTATAATAAATATTCTTGATTATAAATTAAGTCAAACCTGTGGAAGTGTGTCTGAAGAATAAATACCCAGAATTAGAGTTGCTGGATCACATGCTTTTAAAATTCTAGCTGATATTACTTGACGGTTCGCCATGGAAGTTGTAGGCATGGATGCGCTCACTAATGCGTTATATGCTCCTTTCCCTGCAACGGAGCCTAGCTGTCCGTCATGTCCCAGTACCGCCTATTTGAATCATTGGGGTTGATCATTGTATCATTGTGTTGATAACTGGTAAACCTAGTCTTCCTTAATTACTCTTTTTTTCCTGGCTATTTGTGCCACTAGGTTTTCTTTTCATATATACTTTAGTTTATCGCATTATTTGCATAAAGCCTACGTTGCACATAACCAGCAATCCTATTTGGATAAGAGGAAGACACTGAGATTAAGGATCAGGCTTCAAAACTTTTAGCTGATATTTTTTAATGGGAAAATAATCAGACCAAACAGAGCTAAGCCACTGAAGCTGAAGAAACATCTTGCACTGAGCTAATCCCACCTGCCATTGCCACGATAATTTACAATTACTTAGTGATCATATTTTCCCCCATTTAAATTTCGAATTTTGGGTAGAATAGAAGACCAGGGGCTATGGAAGAATCACGATGCACCCAAATTTACCCTCCATAGAAATCCACCATCAGAGCTGTTCAGAGGTTGTAATAGCTTTATTGTCTTAAGGCCAAGGAACTTCACCAAAATATGATGCTCTTCTGTCAAAGCCCATTCACATCTAAAACATGACAGTAATATCTGAAACACAGAGGAAGCCCTCCATTCCAAATGATAGAAAACCCTAAATTTTCTCCAGGGTAGAGATAGGACTAATACCACCACCAGATGGGAGGCCTTATCATATCCAAATAATTAAATCAAAATCTCAAAGGTATTTCAATAATATAATGCAAATAAGTACAAGATGGCTACATGCTAATTTTCTGGTACTGAGTTTATAGTGTAAAAGTTATAGTTATGGGGTTGACATATTTATTGGGCAATACCTGCAAAAAAAGGAGCTCTAAAAAGAGACTTGGTTTCTAGGAGTGCATTCAGGATTTCTACAGAGCAAGGGCAGGGCTCAAAACTCTATCATTGGAAGTCTAGGAGAGATGGAAGAATGCGTTAGGATATGCCACTGAGTATAAGATGTTTTGAATATATTTTCAGAGTTTATTAATTCCATCTTTGCTTTCCTCTTAAGTAAAAACTTTCTAAGACAGAAGTAACATCTTTTAGAGATTTTAGTTTGGCAGAAAGTTTTAATTTTATTCACCTTCCAATACAGTTTTGTTATATAATTACATAACACATGTATGACAAGGCATGGTGTTGCATATGATGCTGCCGGCAGGTCTGAGTAAATTAAAAAATGACTCCAGCTACTGGCAGAGTGGGCAGAGAGCTGTTGGGGTGTATTTCCTGCCACTGGTCTGAAGATCGGGCTGGCTGACTTTCAGTCATCCAGTCAGAAGCACAGGTAACACCCCGGACTTGCAATGGGCGTCTGAAGTGGAGGGCGGTCTTGTGGAACTGAGCCCTTAACCAGTGCAATCTGATGCCATCTCTGAGTTGTATCAGAATTGAATTGAATTGTAGGACTCTCAGCCAGTGTCTCAGAACTGCTCAGTGATGTGGGGAACACTCCTCCCCCCGAAACTCACATAAGTTGAAATTGGGTACAGAAGCCCTATGGGTACAGGCAGGTGTCATGCACTTTATAGATTCTTACTCTCTATAAGTATTTCAATGCCTAACTCCCATGATAGCTTCCAATAGGCCCCACCATTCTCTATAGTCATGACACCCCTATACTCATGCATTCATGGTAACTGATGCCTTGAACCAACTCAAAATAGAGTATTTTTATTTCTCTGTTTTTAATTAATGTATGTATTTATAGCTTGGCTCAATAAATAACCTTTAAAAATTTACTTGCTTAAGAAGATAAGGAAAGAAATGAAATAAACCACCACATAGATTGTTCACATTTCCAAGGAAGCTAGAGAACATATTATATGTGTCAAAGAAGCCACCAATGAATATGTAATTACCCACTCACTTATTTGTTCACTCAGAAAACAGATATTTGCTAACTAGGCACAGTGCTTATAATAAAGCTCTTATAATGATGACCAAAATGTTTTTGAATTATTTCTCTTACTTGCCTATCTAGAGCACAGTTTTTGAAGAAGAGTCAGAAGAAGGAGAAGAAGGTGAAGGAGAAAAGGAAAGGGGAGGAAAAGGAAGGGAAGAGGAAGAGAAGGGAAGGGAAAAGGGATGGGAAAGGGAAGTGAAAGGGAAAAAATAGGGAGACAGAAGGGGAGGGTGAGGAGGAGAGGGGAGAAGGAAGATGAGGGTATACAAGGGTCTATGCAAAATGCGTCTCTGAAGGTTACTAGTTATCTTCATGAGGAAGTATGGGCTGGAAGTGGTTCCCTGAACTAGCCCGAGCCATGCTTCTCTATCAGACTGACACATTACTCGATCAGATACATTTAATTGTTAATTATGTAGATTGATTACGGGACTAAGCCATAGTAAACCAATTGGATCATATTTAACTGTTCATTAAAAATTGCCCTTTATAATGTATGCCTGTGTCAAATAGTCAGAAAGGCAAATATCTATTATTATAAAAACCTTAGTGGCCAGGGTGGAAATCCAAATAATAGACGGTGGCACGGTGAATATAAGTCAACCGTAAACAGTGACACTTCAATAATCAGACCATTGGCAGGTGAAATTGATTTATTATTAGCAGGCACACTTGTCTTCTTAAATCATTAATCATTAACCATAAATAGAGTTTACATAATGCCTTTGCTTTGGAGTCAGATACTGGTTTTACGGCTTGACGTGATTTTGTTGTCTTGTGTTATTTATTTATTAACTCTGAGTCTCAGTTTCCCTATCTGTAAAAGAGAGATTATAATATCTACTGTGAAGGGTTCAGTGAGAAACAAAGATAAAAGAGTAAATGTGCCAAACTGAATTGATGTGAAAGGACACACTTTAACTTCTCCCCTTACCCACACACATTATCCTCCATAGCTCATAGAAATATTGGCTAAGGCCTTAGCAACAATAAAAATAAACTGTTAAAACATAGCCAAGGGCCCTAACTGGTGTGGCTCAGTGGGTTGAGCATCCTGTAGGCTGAAGGGTCACTGGTTTAATGCCAGGTCAGGGAACATGCCTGAGTTGTGGGCTGGGTCCCTGGCTGTGGGTGTGCGAGAGGCAACTGATTGATGTTTCTCTTGCACATGGATATTTCCTTCTCTTTCTCCCTCCCTCCCCCTCTCTCTAAAAATAAGTGAATAAAATCTTTTTAAAAATAGCCAAGAGACTTCTGGTTAATATAAAATAATAAACATATATATTTCATGTCAACTCATCCCAAAATTCCATGAAAATAATGAAATAAAATGATATAAACCCTTAAAGACAAATTGAACAGAAGAAGATTCAACAGAGAACAAGAAGTATCAATAAAAGTTAGAAGAAAGTTAGAAGATGGTGAGAACTGATAAAATTACAGCATAAATGCAGGAGTGTGATATCATGCAAAGCAAGCTCATTTGCCAGCTAGAAACCTAGAAGGCATCAAGAAATATAAGTACCTGATTTGGTGGAACATGGTAGAAAAAAAGAGATAAGGGCTAAACATAGGAAGATTGGTTTAAAAATATGTATATCCATTTTTAATTTTCTGAGGAAATTCCGAACTATTTTCCACAGTGGTTGTACCAGTCTGCATTCCCACCAACAGTGCACTCGGGTTCCCTTTTCTCCACATTCTCGCCAGCACTTGCTGTTTGTTGATTTGTTTATGATGGCCATTCTGGGGGGTGAGAAGTGGTATCTCATTGTGGTTTTAATTTGCATCTCTCTGAAGGCTAGTGATGTTGAACATCCTTTCATATGTCTCTGGGCCCTCTGTATGTCCTCCTTGGAGAAGTGTCTGTTCAGGTCCTTGGCCCATTTCTTAACTGGATTGTTTGTCTTCCTGGAGTGGAGTTGTGTGAGTTCTTTACATATTTTGGAGATCAAACCCTTGTCCAAGGTATCAATGGCAAATATATTTTCCCATACGATTGGTTCCCTTTTCATTTTGCTGATGTTTTCTTTAGCCATGCAGAAGCTTCTTATCCTGATGAAGTCCCATGTGTTTATTCTTTCCTTTATGTCTCTTGCTGTAGGGGACATATTGGTGAAAATATTGCTGCATGGAATATCTGAGATTTTCTTGCCCATGTTCTCCTCTTGGACTGTTATGGTGTTGTGACTTATATTTAAGTCTTTTATCCATCTTGAGTTTATTTTTGTGTGTGGTGTACGTTGGTGGTCAAATTTCATTCTTTTGCATGTAGTTATCCAGATGACCCAGCACCATTTGTTGAAGAGGCTATTTTTACTCCATTTTATGCTTATGCTCCCTTTGTTGAATATTAATTGACCATAGAGACATGGGTTTATTTCAGGGCTGTCTGTTCTGTTCCATTGATCTGTGTGTCTGTTCTTACGTCAGTACCAGACTGTTTTGACTACAGTGGGTTTCTAATATAGTTTGATGTCAGGTATTGTGATCCCTCCTACTTTGTTCTTCTTTCTCAAAGTTGCTATGACTATTCAGGGTCATTTATGATTCCATATAAATTTTTGAAATGTTTGTTCTATATCTGTGAAATATGTCATTGGTATTTTAATAGGGATTGCATTGAATCTCTAAATTGCTTTGGGTAGTATGGACATTTTGATGATGTTAATTCTTCCAGTCCACGAAAGGGTATATGCTTCCGTTTACTTGTGTCTTCCTTAATTTTCTTCTTCAGGGTTGTGTAATTTTCTGAGTACAGACCTTTAATCTCCTCGGTTAAATTTATTCCTAGGTCCTTTATTTTTCTTGTTGCTATAGAGGATGGGATTTTCCCCCTGATTTCTGATTCTGCTATTTCATTGTTGGTGCACAAGAATGCCTTCGATTTCTGAATATTGGCCATGTATCCCACTGTTTTGCCAAATTCACTTACTAAGTCAAATAGTTTTTTGGTAGAGCCTATAGGGTTTTCTATATGCACTGTCATGTCATCTGCAGACAATGACAGTTTTACCTCCCCCTTTTTAATTTGGATGCCTTTTATTTCTTTTTCTTGTCTGATCTCTGTGGTTAGGCCTTTTGACCCAGCAATTCCACTGCTGGGATTATACCCTAAGAATCCTGAAACACCAATTCAAAAGAACCTATGCACCCCAATGTTCATAGCAGCACAATTACAATAGCCAAGAATTGGAAGCAACCTAAGTGCCCAACAGTAAATGTGTGGATCAAAAAACTATGGTACATTTACACAATGGAATACTACGCAGCCAACAGGAAGAAGGAGCTACTACCCTTCACAACAGCATGGATGGAACTGGAGAGCATTATACTAAGTGAAATAAGCCCAGCAGTAAAAGACAGATACCATATGATCTCACCTATAAGTGGAACCTTGACAACAAAATAAACAAGCAAGCAAAATATAACCAGTAACATTGAAATAAAAAACAATCTGACAGTAGCCAGAGGGGAGGAGGGAGGAGAATAACAGGGGAAAAGGAGGGGAAGGGTCATCAAGGAACATGCATAAAGTACCTATTGACAAAGCCAAATGGGGGAAGGATTGAGGGTGGGAGATGGGGGTGGATGGGGCTGGGGAATGTGGTGATGGGAAAATGTTGCCCCCCACCAAAAATGAAAAAAGAATAGACAGGGGGAGGTTAAGAATAGTGTAGGAAATTGAGAAGCCAAAGAACTGATATGTACAACCAATAAACTTGAACTAAGAGGTGTGGGGATGATAGGATGGGGTGCGGGGCAGAGGGGATAAAGGGGAGAAAAAAATGGGACAACTGTAATAACATAATCAATAAAATATACAAAAAAACAAGTTAATGAATACAATGAACATTACAAAAACCTAGAAAAATAATATTTTAATTAAGTAACTTCCTATTGGAATTAATTGTAATATTTTCTCTAAAGAAAATGGAAAGATAATTCAGTCTCTCCTCTTTAATGGTTGGTCACAATTATTTTGTTGTTGGTAATTGAAATAAACAAAACATATACCTTTGCATAAAAAAAAACATATATCCAACAACCCTCCCACCTTGACCCAGCCAGACAATGATTCCATTGGCACATTAGGAATGTATTCATTTCCTTAGGGTGGGGGGCGGCAATTGGAAGGCTTTGGGGACCCAAGGCTCAGTGGAGGGCACTGAGTCCCCAGAATGGTAAGATGCCTACCCCATCCCTTCTACCCTTTCCCTAGAACTTCAGCTCCCAGGTAGGAGACTAGAGGATTCTTCTTCCAAGAAGCTGAAAAGCCTCAGGGGGAAGAAAGTAAATATATGCTACTATTTGGTGACCTCCCAACAAAAGCCATTTTACCCTCCAATCATATTACAATGAAGACCAGTGTGTAAGTATGAACTGATAGTCAAAGGTCACCAGAAATTTAAAGATGATCTGTCATGTGAAAGGTAGAGCCCAAAAAATAAACAAGAAAGAGGAACTTGGAGAAAAATAATGATAAAAGCAGGAAAAATAAAAAGCTATTATTAATGGTCCTGATATGATAAATCAAGACAGTGTACATATGAAAAAATAACAGGATGTTATAGTTCAAAAAGGAACAGAGAACATGAAGAGCTTTGAAAATTAAAAACGGGATAGTGAAAACATACATTATCAATAAAATGAATAAAATGTAAAGTCCCAGGGGTAGAATATAAGGACATGCACTGCACTTTACAATACTGATAGCTCCTAAAAAGATAAAAGAAATAGTTGAATACAAAGAATGAGT
The DNA here is from genome assembly GCA_004026545.1 of Mormoops blainvillei. Classification (NCBI taxonomy): domain Eukaryota; kingdom Metazoa; phylum Chordata; class Mammalia; order Chiroptera; family Mormoopidae; genus Mormoops; species Mormoops blainvillei. The sequence goes on along the minus strand of PVJD01011878.1, from coordinate 1,001 downwards.
CACATGGCATCAGATTTTCAGAAACAACACTGGAAGCTAGAAGACAGTAGAATGATTCAAAATTCAAAGGGACAATGATTTCTATACCCAACCAAGCAATGTAACAAGTTAAAATAAAGCTATTTAAAAATATATAAAGTACCAAATACCTAACATCTTACATGACTATTTATAAGAAGTTACTGGAAGATACAGGTCCACAAAACAAGGATATAAATTTAGAAGTAAATGTGACACCCAGCAATAAATAGCAGACAACGTAAATCTCAAGACATTTATGCATTAGGCCTAGAAAATTACACAGAGATTAGAGATGGAAAATAGGTGTGTTAAGTAGGGAGGTTAGCTGGGAAAAACTTAGGTTGATGAATTGCTATATTTTCAAACTTGAATTAAACTATAAAAACAAACAAAAATATGCATGTTGTTTAAGTGAAATACTTTTGCAATAATATAACACAAAATTTGAAAATAAGAGATGGTCATAGAAGATATTTCATACAAACCAAAAAAACTACTCTAAAAATATTGATAGCAGACAAAATATAATTATGGCAAAAAAAGTACCAAGGATGCTCTAAAAAATAAAAGGTGCTTTTCACTGAATAGCTGTAACAATCATGTTTGTTTTAACTTAAAGCCTTAGCCCAGCGATTTTCAACATTTTTCATCTCATGGCACATATAAACTAATTACTAAAATTCTGTGGCACACCAAAAACTGCATTACATTTTTTGCAGATCTGACAAAAATAGGTATAATTTTGATTTATTCACACCAGATGGCTATTGTTGTGTTGGCTGTTGTCATTTTTTATTTGACAATCTAAGGGAAAAGAGGTCAGTGCCCCTGACTAAATAGTTACGTATTGCATGTTTTAAAAATCCTTGCAGCACACCAGTTGAAAATCGCTGCGTTAGCCTAAAGAATTCAAACAAAGTCAGATAGAATTCTATGCAGAACATGATATGTCCATAGTAGGGTATTTCAACACGTCTCTC
>PVJD01011877.1:0-43207 GCA_004026545.1 Mormoops blainvillei | reverse complement strand
AAAATTCCAAGTAATGAAAAGCAAAGGCCTGCAACCAAGACTACTCGACCCAGCAAAGCTCTCAATTAAAATAGAAGGTGAAATAAGTAGTTTCTGAGACAAAAGAAGGCTAAAAGAATATACCTCTATGAAACCAGCATTGCAAGATATACTAAAGGGACTGCTTTAAGAAGATGAAGAAAAAGAGTGAGAGATAGGAACACAAGTACAAAGGGAAAAAATTAATAAGTATCTATCAATAATAACTTTAAATATAAATGGATTAAATGCTCCTATTAAAAGACATAGAGTAGCTTAATGGATAAGAAAACCTGACCCATGCATATGCTGCCTACAAGAGACCCACCTCAGAACAAAAGACCTACACATACTGAAAGGGAATGGTTGGAAATAAATATTCTAAGCAAATGGGCAGGGGAAAAAAGCTGGGGTAGCAATACTTATATCAGACAAAATATACTGCTAAACAAAGGCCATAAAAAGAGACACAGAAGGACACTTCATAATACTCAAAGGAAAAATCCATCAAGAAGATATAAACATTGTAAACCTATATACACCCAACACAGGAGCACCCAAATATAAAAGGAAAATCCTGGAGGACTTCAAGAAAGATATAGACAGCAACACACTTATAGTAGGAGGTTTTAATGCCCCACTGTCAACAATGGATAGATCATCCAAACAAAATATCAACAAAGGAATTGTGGTACTGAAAGACGCATTAGATCAAATGGACTTAACTGATTATATATATATAACCTTTCATCCCAAAGAAGCAAACAGCACATTCTTTTCAAATGCACATGGAACATTTCCAAGATAGGCCACATGATAGGACACAAAACAAGCCTCAACAAATTTAAAAAACTGAAATCATATCAAGCATTTTCTCAGGTCACAAGAATGAGTGGATCAAAAAATGATGGTACATTTACACAATGGAATACTATGCAGCAGAAAGGAAGAAGGAGCTACTACCCTTTGCAACAGCATGGATGGAACTGGAGAGCATTATGCTAAGTGAAATAAGTCAGGCAGTGAAAGACAGATACAATATGATCTCAGCTATAAGTGGAATCTAATCAACAAAATAAACAAGCAAGCAAAATATGACCAACAACATTGAAATAAAAAAACAAACTGACAGTAACAGAAGGGAGGATTAAGGGGGATGACAGGGGTAAGGGAGGGGAAGGGTCATCAAGGAACATGCATAAAGGACCCATTTGACTAAGCCCAATGGGGGAAGGATTGAGGGTGGGAGGTGGGGATGGGTGGGGCTGGGGAAAGTGGTGGTGGGAAAATGTTGATCAAAAAATAAAATGAAATAGACAGGGGGAGGCTAAGAATAGTATAGGAAATTAAGAAGCCAAAGTAATGATATGGGCAGCTCATGTACCTGAACTAGGAGATCGGGGGATGATGGGATAGGGTGCAGGGTGGAGGGGATAAAGGACGGGGAAATGGGACAACTGTAATAGGATACTCAATGAAATATACCCAAAAAACCCCCAATAAAATAAAAACAGTCTCACAGTGGTAAGCAACTTTGCCAAGCTCACACAGTAAATGGTCAGGCTGGAACTTGAGTACTGGCCTTCCAATTTTCAGCACCTTTTGAGAATTCCATTTTGAAACTAAAAATAACTTTCCATCTGTATCTCTGGATGAAGACTGAGTAAGAATACCAGAGATCTGGATTCACATAAAATTTGAAAATTTATTTTAACTGTTCTATGCTGGACATGATCCAGAATATGAGACTATATTTCAAAAGGCACATTTTCCCTTAAATGTTTAAATGAGTGTCCTTAAGGATAAATTGAATCCATATGCTCCTGATCAATTTGCATTTACTGTAATTCATTAAAATTCTGCTTTGGAAGTAATTGAGCCTTTTTCAGCCTTTTTTCAGGTATCTTCAAAAAGTTCTATTGATGGTATTAAAATAGATGTAAAATTTTTTGCATAAGTACAGACTCCATTTATTTTCAGGAGGGTGACCCTTGGGCAAGTATAGCAGATTTGGACTTCATCCTGTTTCCCAACCTTCTCAATCTTAAAGTAGAAGTACCCCAACATAAGCTGGGAAGTCATTTGCTCTTTGAATGTTCAAAGTTCACTTAAAGAGGAAGTTAATATATTACACATCTCTAGCATGCACAAAACCCACAAAATCCAGTCATTCATCCATCCATCCATCCATCCATCCATCCATCCATCCATCCATCCATCCAGGTATTCAATCATTCAAATGACATTTACTGGAATCCTTCCATGAACCCGGAGTTGTAGAAGGTTCTGAGAAAAAAAAAAAAGAATACAATGACTAACATACTTTTCCTGTCATATTTTATAAAGAATATTATATTATTCTAAGAACAATCTCACAATTTGGGTAGATAATTCTATTAATACTTCTTGGCAATAGATAAAGGAGACTTATAAAGGTTCAGCAACTTGTCTGTGATTCCAGGTGATTTCTAACACAAAGTAGTTGCTCTGTTGATGTTTGTTGAATTGAAATGAGTGAGAAAGTTATGTTGTTTCCTTTGGATCTGCTGTGGTTAGGATATCAGAATATACAAGTAGGGTAGTTGTAAGAATATGGGCTTTGGAGCCAGACTAGGTGTGAGTTCCAATCCCACCCCCATTACTCAATAACAATATGTATCAGTCAGGGTCCCAGCAGGAAACACACGGAACATTAAAATTAGAATGACTTCAGGAAGACTTAAAAAGGAACAATTAACAAAAGTGCGGGAAGAGAACCACATTGGATAGTGTACTAATGGTATGACTTACTATTCCTGGGCCTGAAAGAATAAGAAAAAAGAGTGGTTACAATGAACCAGAGAATGGCATCTGATCTGTGACTGGTTGAGGACTGCAGCCAGCCTGAAATGACCCTGCAGGGAGGTATCCAAGAAATAACTACCTTGGCCTCAATCTCCTCCTTCCCTCCCATATCCTGACAGGGGACCCATCAGCTAAACCCAGTTGGGCAAAGAGAACATTGATGTGGTCATACAGGTTAACCTTTGGGACAGAGAGCAAGGGGGTGGGAGTGGGTAGATCTGGAGAGGCAAATAGAAGATATCTGACACTGCATATAATGTTGGGAAATTATTTCACTTCTTTTAACTCATGGACTTTTCTTTTATATGGATATAATAAAGCCTACCTTGTGTGGTGGTTGGAGGGAATTAAATGCAATCGTGTGTATACAGTATTAAGCATAGAGCCTGGCCTGCAATGTTCACTTGTGATTCTTCTTTCCTGGGTTTTGATGTCCAAACATGGTTGTCCAAGCAGTTCAAGACAGCCCAGCATTCAGTTAATCTTACTCTCTGACATGTGTGGTCCATAGTTTCACAGAATTGTGCTTGATATGTCTTGGGGGACATGGAAGTGACAGTAAGGGATTGGACCCTGGAGACAAATAGGAGAGAAGTCATTAAGGTGGGAAGGGTGGCTGGTGTGTGCTCAGCAAGCTGACAGAAACAGAAGGAACAAGCAAAGAGTGGCTAGCAGGTGTGCGCATGAGCAGCAGTGGGGCAGGAAAGGCATGAGAAGGCACATAGGAGATGCTCAAGCAAGGAACAGGGCTTCACTGAAAAGCATCATAGTCTTCATACTTTTGAGTGCAGCCAATTCAATCTTATTACTGTGAGTCTGAGTGAAATCCAAGAATCTGTGTGATTACCACCCCTCTGGCAGATTGCCATGCTATGGTATTCCTAAAACAACCATGCTTCAGAAACACTGACATGATGCCTGGGGCTAGGGGAGTAAATTCTGAAGTCAGACTGACTTAGTTTGAATCTTTGTTTTGTCATTTATAGCTATGTGACCTTAGACAAGTCATTCAACTTTTCTCTGGACCGTTGCTCATCTAAAACATTGCCATCTTATCAAGTTACAAGAGGATGAAATGAGATAATCCATATAATGAATTTAATAAATATTGATGCTAAGTCTGAATAGATAACAAAACCCTAGCTAGTTCACCAGGGTTCTGAGATGGGCCTTTAACACTAGTATGAAGAAAAAAAGGCCTTCAAAGCTACAACCAAGCAGGACCACTCAGACCCTGGATGCAGCCTTTCCTGAATTCCAGTTATTACAGTTGGCTAGCTTTTCCCTGCAGGCTATGTCAAAGTATTATTCCTCTTTTGGTGGGGGTGAATCAGTAGAACTTATAGCTTCCTGAAATGACATGAACCAGTTGCAATGTGCAATTTTCCACAGTATTCACCATTAGACCTAGTTTGGAAGTAAGAAAAGAAGAAGGCCCAAAGCCAGGTGGTTTCTCCCAGAGCCAAGAGGATAATTTAGATTTGGGGAAATATTATTTGATGATCTTTTCTCACCATAGACTTCCTTATGGTTTCAGCCATGTACTTCAGGTCACATCCTCTGAAACATATCTACTCAGGAAAGCGGAAATAGAGTAGAAGTAGCTCTTTCCCCCAGTACAAGGGTGGTAGTATGATACAGGCATTGGAACCAAACAGATCTGGGTTTGAAGTGGGAATTCTTATTCTGATTTTATGTATATATAAAAACTAATATATATATATATAAAAAACTCTGATTATATATATATATTAGTTGTATGAACTTGAAAGTGTCACATGACTGTGTGACACTTTCTGAGTCTTTTGTCCTTCTGTGCAAACGAAGAGAATGACACATACTTTACCTAATTATTGTGAGGATTAATAAAAAGTATGTATACAAATTCCTAGTGTTTAGTGACATTCAAAAAATTCTATTATTATTGTTTTTAGCCTTATTAGGTGATTCTCTTATTTGAATTTCTGCAATATATGCGTGAATTAAAAAAATAACAAAACTGGCCCTGGCTGAATAACTCAGTTTGTTGGAGCATCATCCTACATTCCAAAGGGTTGCAGGTTCTGTCTCCAAGTGGGACATATATGGGAGGCAACCAATCATCAGTTTTTCTCTCCCTCTCTCTCAAAATCAGTGAATATATCTTTGAGTGAAGATTAAAAAACAATGACAAAAAACAAACAAAAACCAAACCAAAACAATACTGGACCTAAAGAACTTTATTTTTTGCTTCAAATCTCTCTCAAAGAACTCTGTATAGGCAATGCCCTTTATCATATTACAAATTCCCATTGCTAACTGTAGGCTTTATCATTTTGGAGATCAAGCTTTTAATCTTCCAACTGAAGAATTAAGATAAAATTCACTTGGGATATTTGTTTTCAAAGAGTTTATATATTTTCTTGCTTTTAAGCAAAAAAATTATATAAAGCCAAGATACTGGATACAAATAATTTAACATGGGGTAACATGGATCAAATGAATACTAAACAGGGGAATCTCTGTCCTGGGGTTTAGGAAAATTTTGTGGTAAAGGACTCAGAAGGACATGAATACTGGTCAGGTTCCAATCACGGATTTATCTCCATGAGTCACCTAGAACATTATCATAAATTGCCACTATTCACTTAAGAAATAGAGGAGGATGACATCAAGGGCCTTAAATGGAAATAAAAGGCAGCTACAGCTAAACCATCTTATTCAGCAAATTGTCTTTGGACTCCAGGATGCAGGCTTTACACCTCTGCCATCTCTTTGGTTTCCATCTCTTATTCTTCTGAAACTCATCTGTCTGTCTGGACTTGTTTATCATCTTTGTAATCCACACCCAGCTCTTCAGTGACTCACCAGGACTGACCCATTTCTGGCTTGGTTTCCCCATATGAAAATCAGGAGTGACAAAATCAACCATCAGAATTTTCATCATTATTAAATACAATAACATGAGTAGAGAGCCTATAACATGACCTGGTCCTCAGTGAATATTAGTGGTCATGTTCTTTGTGTGCATATCCTAGACCTTACAATTTAACCTATCTGATACAGAGCTAGATGATGCCCTCTAGTGCAACTGAGTAAGCCAGAGGAAATCGCTGAGCTTCAGTTTTCCCATCTGCAAAATGGAGACAATAATAATTGATTGAATGGATATTGTGAAGAAAGCACTTAGCAACAGTGGGAGACAGAGCCATGCCTAAGAGTTTAATCTGACCCAACTTCGAAGATTTGGCTGGTCCTCTCAGGAGGTACCTCTAAATCTTTCTTTCGTAACTAATTATGTAATAAAAACAGAAGTCCAGATGGTTTAGGAGCAAAATGTGATACATTTATAAATCTAGATTGTGTAATTTGTAGGCAGGCATGCTTTTTCCATGTAGGGTCCATCATATTAGATTTATAAGCGGTTCACACTTCAGAGAATGTTTTTTCTTTTTCAAATAAATGTCTGAGGTAGGAAAACAAGGCTGCCCAGCTGTGGCAACTCTGACAATAATCCTCAAAATTTGATCTTGGCCTCTAGTATTGGCTGAGGAGAAAAGAAACCCCCTCCAGCCCCATGAAAGAGAGGCCATGAGAATTTTTATAATAAGGAAAATATTTATGACATTTGACATAAATTACATTAGTAAAATCAATGTTACACATAGATTTACAGTTTTCCACTTTTGATGGTTATAAATGTTTCAAAATTTACTTCCCTTGCAATAAATTATGGATATTTATCTTGTTGGTTGAATGGCCATACCAAGTGGTTCTTTTTCTTTATCCTCTATCTAAATGTTCAATTCCACTTTTTTACTCTGCATAAAAAACAGCTATATTAATAAAAAATTGCCACACAATAAACTGCAATAATTTAAGTGTACAATTTCATAAATTTTGATAAATATATATCTGTGAAACCATCACCACAATCAATGTAATGAACATATCTATCACTCACAGAAGTATATTAGTTTGCATATTCTAGAGATTTATGAATATGAAATCATGAAGCATGCACTGTTTCTTTTTCTGCCTTCTTTCACTCAGGATAATATTTTGAGGTTCTTCCATGTTATTTATATCAGTAATTCATTCCTTTACACTGCTGAATAGTATTCTGTTAAATGCAGTTTATCCATTCGCTGGTTGATGGAGACAGGTTGTTTTTTGGCTATTATAGATAAAACTGCTTCAGACATTCGTGTGCAAATCTTTGGATAGATATATTGTTGGTTCACAACCTCCTGTGTGTAATCTGAAACCTACCCCCTAATCGGAAGGAAGGGAGAAACTGAAGAAAAGAAGTAGATCACTTCAGATTGGTAGGTAGGTGGTAGGTGTAATAAGCAAGGGAACTTACAAGGCTTGCCTTGGGCAACTGCAGGAGGCATAAATCTCTGTATACCCAACTGCCAGAATCCTTTTTTTCCTGCTTCATATATTTTATTTACTTTTTAGTTTTTTCAATTACAGTTGACATTCAGCATTATTTTGTTTTAGTTTCAGGTTTACAGCACTGTAGTTATAGAATCATGTACTTTATAAACTGATCCCCCTGATATTTCAAGTACCTACCTAGTACCATGCACAGTATTACAATATTATTGACTATATTCCCTATACTGTACTTTACATCCCCATGACTCTTTTGTAACTACCTATTTGTACTTCTTTATCCCTTCACCTGTTTCACACAGTGCCCCCCATCCCCTCTGGCAATCATTCATTTGTTCTCTGTAATTATGCATCTGTTTCTATTTTTTGTTTGTTTATTTTGCTCTTTTTTTATATTTATTGTTGTTCAATTATAGTTGTCTTGCCTTTTTCCCCATTGCGCTCCCCTACCCTGTCTACCACCACTCCCATAGTCAATCCTCCCCTGCCATTATCCATGCCCATGAGTCCTCTATTCACATTCCTTTGCTTGACCCTTCCCCTTCTTTCCTCCAATTATTCCCCTCTCCTCTCCCCTCTGGTCCCTGTCAGTTTATTCTTTATTTTCAAGTCTCTGGTTCTATTTTGCTCATTTGCTTGTTTTGTTGATTAGATTCCACTTATATGTGAGATCATATGGTATTTGTCTTTTACCACCTGGCTTATTTCACTTAGCATAATGTTCTCCAGTTCCATCCATGCTGTCACGAAGGGTAGCAGCTCCTTCTTTCTTTTTGCTGCATAGCATTCCATTGTGTAAATGTACCATAGTTTTTCGATCCACTTATTTACTGGTGGGCACTTAGACTATTTCCAACATTGGCTATTGTAAATAGTGCTGCTATGAACATTGGAGTGCATAGGGTCTTTTTAATTGGTGTTTCAGGATTCTTAGGGTATAATCCCAGCAGTGGAAATGCTGGATCAAAAGGGAGTTTCATTTTTAGTTTTTTGAGGATACTGTTTTCCACAGTGGTTGCACCAGTCTGCATTCCCACCAATAGTGCACTAGGGCTCCCTTTTCTCCACATCCTCACCAGCACTTGTTTTTGTATTTTGCTCTTTAGGTTCCACATATAAGTGAAATTATATGGTATTTGGTATTTGTCTTCCTCTGTATGACTTACTTCACTTAACATCATACCTTCTAAGTCCATCCATGATATCACAATGCTAAGATTTCATTCTTTTATAAGGCTAAGTAACATTCTTAAAAGTTTATATAGAAGCCTTAACTAGGTTCAGTCATGTGTACTGTCTAGATGGTCTTAACAAGACATTGCTCTCTCAAGGCTGTGTCCTTGGATCTGAAAAATTGAAAAAATTTTGGCTATATTTTAGAATTATTATGTATTAACTATGTTTCAATTACAGTTTGCCTTCAATATTATTTTGTATTAGTTTCAGCTGTACAGTATAGTGGTTAGACAATAATATACTTTATAAAGTGTTCCCCCTGATATTTCCAGTAACTACCTGGGACCATATGTAGTTATTACAATACTATTGACTATATTCCCTATACTGTAGTTTATATCCCCATGACTATTTTGCAAGTACCAATTTGTACTTCTCAATCCCTTCATCTTTTTCACTCAGTTTCTCAACTCCCCTCCCCTCTGGCAATCACCAATCTATTCTCTGTATCTATGAGTCTGTTTCTGTTTTGTTTGTTTGTTTATATCATTTTTTAGATTCTACATATAAGTGAAATCATGTTACTTGTTTCTTTGACTGATTTATTTCACTTAACCTAATGCCCTCTAGTTCCATTCATGGTGTTGTGAATGGATTCATTCATATGTGTGTGTGTATGTGTGTTTGTGTGTATCTCACCCCCTTTATCCAATGATCTATTGATGGCAACTTGGATGGTTCCATATCTTGGCTATTGTAAATAACACTGCAATGAACACAGGACTGCATATTCTTTCAAATTAGTGTTTTGGGTTTCTTCAGATATATACTTAGAAGTGGAATCTCAAGGTCATAAGGCAGTTCTATTTTTAATTTTTTGAGGTATCTACATACTCCTTTTCACAGTGGCTGCACCAATTTGCATTTCCACCAACAGTGAATAAGGATTCCCTCTTCTCTACATACTCACCAGCACTTGTTGTTTGTTGATTTATTGATGATAGCCATTCTGACAGGTATGAGGTGATGTCTCATTGTGGTTTTAATTTTCATTTCTCTGATGATTAGGGACATTGAGCACCTTTTCATATGTCTTTTGGCCATTTGTATGTCCTCTGAGGAAGTGTCTATTCAGGTCCTTGGCCATCATTTCTTCAAATGTGTTTTTCTCCCCACTCACTTCTCCATCCATTTCAGTGACTTTAATTACATACTATATTAGGCTGCTGAAGTCAGAGATAAATGTTGCTCTTTTCTTTTTATACTAGTTCCTTTTTTATTTTTTAAATTTTAACTTTCCCCCCTGTGTTACAATTTGGATAATTTTTACTGCTATATTTACAAGCTCGTTAATTTTTCTGTAGCATCTTATATGACATTAATACCATCCAGTATATTTTTTCATCTCACACCTTGTAATCTTTTTTATCTCTAGAAGGTTTATTTAGGCCTTTTACATATCTTTTACATACGTACTTTTTTTTGAATACATGTAATACAATTACAAAATGTTCTAATATCCTTTTCTACTATTTTACATTTGTGTCTGTTTTGTCTCAATTTTGATAGATTGATTTGTCTCCTCACTTTGAATCCTGTATTCTTGATCATTCCTGGTAATTTTATATATGATGCTAGACATTATGAACTTTACCTTTTCTGTATGCCAGATATGTGTTTTGTATTCTAAAACCATTCTTGGTCTTTGTTTAGGTATGCAGTTAAGTTACTTGGAAACTGATTGTTTTGGGTCTTGCTTTTCATATTTGATCATCAGAATCAAAGATGTGTTTATTGTAGAGCTAATCATTCACCATTATTGAGGCAAGACCCTTCTTTATGCTTAAGCCAATGTCGTGTGAATTTTGAGGCTTTTCAAAAGCCTGGGTGATGGCAACAGGCATTATTACCAGCTCTGTGTGAGGGCCTGGCACTGTTACTTCTGATCCTTTTGGGTGGTTCTTTCGCTGGCTTCAGATAATTTCCTCACATGTATGCACTGATCCTTACTCAGCTGACTACCTCAGGGGGACCTTTGGCAAATCTCCAGATTTCTCTGTGTACACTTCTCTCCAATACTCTTTCATGAGAACTCTAGTTGCCTTGGTCTCCACAGCCTTTCAGATTTGTCTCTGGAAAATCACAAGACCCTGTCTGCATTTCCCCTTCCTGAAGTGTGGCCAGGAAAATTCCTTAAGGCAGTAAACAGGGGTAAATTGTAGGCCTTATCTCCTTTGTGTCTCATCTCTCACAGATCATTGTCCTTTGTTATCCTGATATAGTGTCTTACAAACTGCTATTTCCTATAGCTTGTCTGTTTTTCAATTGTTTCAGTGTGCAAGTGAGTGTGTGGGTTAAATCCTGACCCCATTACAACATCTTGGCCTGAGACTGAAGTCTTCAGAGGGTTCTTTACATGGTGTATAAAGAAGGGGTTGTTTTTTCTTTTCCTTTTTTCTTTTTAGTTACTATGTATTTTGATTATCTTACTGAGGCTCTAGCAGTTCTGTTAATTGCTATTATTAGTTTTGAGATTTATTTATCACTTTGGCTTCTGTTCTCTCTTCTTGCTATTAAATCCTAGAACTAAATTGACATATGGAATATAATGCTGCAAAGGTTATTTACCAAAAGGAAAATGCAAAAAAATAAGTTTCCCATCTGCATTAATTATCTATTGCTGCAGAACAATTTACCAAAAAGTTAACAGTTTAATACAATGCACATTTACTGTGGCAATCCACAATTGTATTATTCTTTCACTCTTTATTCACAGTTCTGTGGGTCAGGAATCTGGACATGCTTCTCTAGGCTTTCTGTTTCAGACTCTCTCACAGGGCTGCCATCATGGTGTCTGCCAGGGCTGAGGTCTCATCTGGGGTCTTAACTGGGGAAGGATCTGCTTCCAAGCACTTGCAGTTGTTGGCAGGATTTATTCCCTCAAGGGCTGAGGGATTGAGGACCTCAACTCTTCACTGGCTATTTGTCAGAAGCTGTCTTTAATTCTTTTCCACCTAGTCTTTTCCATTGAGTAGCTCCAAATATGGCAGTTTGTTTTGCCCAAACATGCAAATCAGAAAGTCATTTAGCAAGACAGAACTTACAGTCTAATGTAGTATAATCGCAGAAGTGATATCCCATTACCTTTGCTGTGTTCTATTTGTAAGAAGCAGGTTCCACCCATACTCAAGGGCAGGGGATTATACAAGGGTCTAAATAATAAGAGTCTTGGATCATTGAGGGTCATTTTAGAGCCTGCTCAGCAAACCTTCCTTTCCTAGAGCGGGACAAGTACAGGCTTCTTTAAAGTTTATATATATAGAAAATTGGTTTTTAAACCTACCATTTCCTATCAGCAGAAAACAGCTGATTGAATAAAAAACTAAAATACTAGAGTTAGAGCATTAAGAAATGTCAAGAATGAAGGCTTATGGTCTAATTGCCTTAATCCCCCTACCTTAGAGGAAAACAATTCTGCTTTCATCCCTGCCTCCTATCATGTTCTCTTCTCTCCAGAAAGGTAGTTCCTTATCCTTAGAAAATAATCTGTCCTCCAGAAAATATTTAAACTTATTTAAACTTCTTTAATCCTTATTTTATTCAATAAGTGTTTATTAGGTATCTACTCTGTAGCAGACTTTATATTAGGTGTAAGAGATAAAGTAGTGAATAAGAGAGTGTGGATATCTTAGCGTAATAGAAAATTAACTACTAAACCAATGTGGTCAGTGTTACCAAAGGAGATTACCAAGGTGACTTGGTGGTAGAGAAACAAGACAATCTATCACTGGGAGGTTGAAGAGCCCCAGTACACACCTGGAATTTAATAGCATACAAATGCTGCCTCATTAGCCTTTCTCTTGTGGTCAATACTGAATTGACACAGATGTCTTCTCTATATTTTTTTAGCCTAGGCCTATCACTGGCACATAGTAGCCCCTCAATAAATGTTCGCTGAATTAAATTGTAGAAACCAGGAGTTTGAGGATTCAATATGATATATTTAACAATGCCTTATAAGAGTGCTGAATATAAACTGAGGGCTAGAAGGCATGCTGGCTGCACCCTTACAACCTTCCATAAACAGGAAGATTTGAGACCTCTGAGTACATGGAACCTAATGCTTGCTTTTGACTTTCTCCAAGTGTTTGCCTATGGAAGCTATTTATGAGTCAGTGTAAATCAGTAGTTTCCATGGAAGGAAAATAAACCTGTGGAAAACACTAAGGTGTTCTAGTTTTGTGGAGGGTGTGTTGTTTTTAGCTGTAAAGGCCTACTTATTCTGTGGCAATCCACAATTGTATTATTCTCTCACTCTTTATTCACTGGCTTCTTCAGAAAGGCACTAGATGACTGAAATCCTTCCTTACTCACGCCTTGGTGGAAACTTTTTTTCAAACTTGCAAGTTCCGCATTGTGACTTTCCTATGCCATCTCAAAGGAACTGACATTAGGGATTTAAATGTTACTCTAAATTTTAACCTCAACGTTACCTTTCTCAGATCATTTGCATTTTAAGTCATACCTCATTTTGGAATAAAATGTTTTAGTAATCATTTATTCATGAGTCAAATATAATTGGACACCTATTTTATACCAGGTAATGTGATGAGAACTAGGGGTATAAAATGAAGGAAGTATAACAGCTTCTTTAGTAAATCCACTGTGTTTTTCAGGGCCACCAAGTATAGCTGTGCAGGTTCTTTACTGTATAAGAGCTTTTGAGTGTGGTGGCCACTTTCTTCTAATGCTTAACAAAGATGTTGAATGGGCAAGCAAGAAGCTGCTGTAGGTTTTATTTCCATTATTAAAGCAAGAGTTCTGAAAGTGGGACTTATGATATTCAGAGCCCGTGAACTCCTATAAATATTCGCAATTGTGTATATATTTTTCCATTTTCTGAAAGAGTATTTATCTGATCTTTATGGAAGTATGAACTCCAAAATGTTTTAAAACATTGCATTTAAAGACTTTTATAAGTCACTTTATTAGGGAGGGCATAAATCATTTATAAATAAACTAATAAATAAATAGAAAAAATTCCAGGCACTAAAAGTTATTTGAGTTTATATGGCATTTTTTCATTCTCTAATGACACACCAGGTAAGATAAATGCCAATTCTGTTAATTATCTAAATTTATTTCTTTTCCAAGATTTATCTAGTAACGTGTAGTTAGGCCATGTGGAGAGATACAGGGTGGAGGCAAAAGTAGGTTTACAGTTGTGAATATGCAAAACATAGTTTATTCTCTTACTATTTTAATTATTGCATTATTTATTTGTATTGCAACTGTAAACCTACTTTTTCCCACTCCTGTATATCTGGTAGTGCTCAGTTCTGTATCACAGTCTATAGAAAGGAATGACTTTGAAGTCAGATATTTCTGGGTTCAAATCTCTTATCTAGGACCTATAAATTGTGAGCTCTTAGACAAAAAACTTGGAATCTCAGCTTCCTTACCTATAAAAGTAAATGATAATACATTACAAAAAAGTTTCTACTATTGAGTAAGATGTTATGCTATGTGCCTGGCATATAGTAAATCTGTAGTAAGTGACAATAATAGTTATTATTACTCCTTAAATGAATTCTTAAAAAATTCTATGACCAATTTACCCACTATAAAAATAGTACTAAATAATTATTAAAATTTAAACACTAACTGCGTTAAAATAACTAAAGATTCTCAAAGTACTATGGCCTTTAGAATGTCTTAGTGATTTAAAAACTGAAACTTGACAGAGGTTCTAGAAGGGCTGAGTAAGGAGCTCAGCAGTTTCTCTCTCTAAAAGGTAATGTTAAAACTGGAGAAAGCTGTCAAAAGTGACCATTTAAAGTCTGAAAATTTATAAAAGGCACATCACAAATGGATTTGTTTATTCATGAAAATTTAATGAATATTTATAAGAAACAGTGAGAGCCTTTGTGGTTTTAACCAAGTATGTCTCCAATTCCACCACTTTAGTTAGTTCCATAATTGTACCCAGGTTGAGCATGCTGTGAGGAATGATAGCTCTGCAGCCCTGAAAGAGTGATGACTTTATGTGGAGCATTCCATATCTGGGGAACTACCAAAATCAATACCAATTTTATTGACAAACAATCGGGGAAGGACAACATCACAGCTACCCTGAGATTACAGTGCTGGTTGAGACAAGCAACAGAATGGCATCAGCTACAAACTTATGTATGTTCTATAACCCAAACAGAATCAAATTATAAATACATGGACATTTGAGAAATACATAAATATCCAGAAGTTAAACAACACACATTTATGTAACCCATAGAACAAGAAGAAACCATAAGAGAAATTTAAAAATACTTTGAGCAGCATTATTTATAATAGGCAACACAAACGCCCATCAACTTTTGAATGGTTGAACAAAATATAGCATATTCCCACAATGAAATAATGTTCAACCATTAAAAGCAACAAAGTACTGTTACATGCTACCACATGGATGAAACAAGAACAACATGCTAAGTGAAAGAAGCCAGTCACAGAAGACCATGTATGGTAGATTCTTCTGATATGAAGTGTCCAGAAAAGATAAATCTATAAAGACTAAAATTAGATATTGGTTGCCTGGGGCTGGGGTTAGGGATGGGGAGTAACTACAAATGGGAATGAGGGATCTTTTTGGAGTGATGGAAATGCTGTAAAGTTGAATTGTAGAGATAGTTGTATAACTCTTTATACTAAATATCATTAACTTGTACATTATACTTCAAAAAAGCTGTTATTCTAGACCTGGCTGGTCTGGCTCAGTGGATTGTGTGCTAGACTGTGAAGTGAAGGGTCGCTGGTTCAATCCCTGGTCAGAGCACATGCCTGGGTTGTGGGCTGGGTCCCCAGTAGGGGGTATGTGAGAAGCAACCACACATTGATGTTTCTCTCCCTCTCTTTCTCTCTCATTTCCCCTTTCTCTAAAAATAAATAAATAAATAAAATATTTTTTAAAAAGCTGTTATTCTAAAAATTATTAAAAAGCTCAAGTTGTTTTTTGTTTTCTTTTGTTTTGTATTTTACTCTCCACTTAAAAAGGAGTACTTTCTTAGGCAAGAACATCACAGATTATGTTCAAATATCAGTACCTTTCCTGAGAAAAAGTAATGGAAAATTAAGCTTTAAGGATACATGAGGGGAACTGTTTTCTAATTAATGTAGGCTGAAAGTCACATGTTCAGTCATTCACTGATCAAGTTAGTATGAGTTCCTGTGCTATGGTTAATTTTATAAATCTTTCAGAGATTTTTATATAGTATACACAGTTTTATATACAATGCCAGTTGTAATGATAAACCTGGTGAAGTTTTATATTACAAGAACACAAGCAAATTTCAGCTGTTATTTAAAAATCTTTATTGCCAAAGGCACATATGGACCCATTTTTAGCCATGCTTCTGGTGAGATTTCACAGGGCAATGATGTTGCTCAGAGATGTGTGCTTCTGGTTTGCTGGGGAGAAGAAAAGAAAATATATTTTGAATAAAGATGAACTTTGTGAGATTTATTTCTCTCCTATCAATTTGTTGAAATTCTTTTTTGGTTTATTTGTATTAGTATTTTACCCAGGAGTATATTTGCGGATGTTTCCTTTGAACACTGTTTCATTCCTCTATTTCACAAACTGTACTCCCCCCATGCCCCTGGCCTGGTTGCAAGTGTGTATTAACCTTTGACTCCCTGTCTTCCACAATGTCTTCAATTGTATAGGTTTATTTTACACATAAAAATAGGTGTGACTACCTTTTGAATGGGAGTGGGTGGTTCCATGACCTGTGTAAAATTTACACCCTTTGGAGTTATCTAAATGTCGATAAACTTTTACAGTTTCCTTTGAAATGTATGTATTCTCATTCTCTTTCTCCCCTCCCATTGCTATGAGTACTAGGGTAAAGAATGGGGAAAACCAGGTTCTGAAAATGTTTTTTACCCCTTTCATTATTGACTTTTTATATGATTTCCTTCTACCCCCAGGTGTAGGAATGCAGGTAGCTGACAGCTTTGCAAGGGAGTTGTTATAAGGTAAACTTGGAACGTTGATGAATTAAGCTTTTTTTGGAGTCATTGTGAACAATAGAATTTATTGAATTATAGTTTACTAAGTTTGAACTACTGTCTATTCATCAGTACATTATTTGAGTAATTGAAATTTTTTAAGCATTCTCCAAAATCAGTTTCTGAAACAGACCTGTACTTTTAGAAGTTAACTGAAAATAAGAGCCCTAAATAATTATGGTACCCATGAAAAATTGGAGTTGGTTATTGTTTATACATTCTTTGAATAGCCTCATAACACTTAACCATAAATAATTTAACTAGAACCTGAACTTTTCAGAGTAATCTCATGTGGCTATTCTAAGTGTTATCAGAAAAAAATTACTGTTTGTGGAATAGAGGAAAGAAACAGTGTTCAAAGGAAACATCCACAAATATACTCCTGGGTAAAATACTAATATAAATGAACCAAAAAAGAATTTCTTCAATGAATACATACATGTTTTATAATATTTGATTAATGCTTTATGCTGAATTCTACTATATCTATACACATGCCTGATGCTCCACATGAGATGAAATGTGGTTTACATTGACAGTAGATTTTATGAGACACACGCTATGGAAAAATTGTTTACATCTGTAATCAAGCTTACTTACTAGGAGTAAATTCAGAGCTTCAAAAAGCTGCCTCTACTAATATTGTTGAGCATTCAGGATTAGTTCATTCAGCCTAGTGTAATAATTAATGTGGATAAGTATGTTGTAGTGAAGAGGGGGTTTCTTTTCTGATCCTTTGTTATTTAAAACCTTAGTCAGACATTTAAGTGTTTGAAAGGACCCCTAAAGGCTTTTTCCTTAAATGTTTTTTTCCTCTTAAAAACAAAAAGGATAGACTTTTCTGTGTAATCAAGAGAACACTGATCCATTTATACTATTGTTTAAATATTTTATTTTAGTTGAGACCCTGAATCATTTTCAAAATTTTCCTTACAAAGTCATAGTTTATCCAGAAAAAAATATAGTAAACTCTGAAGTGTCTGAGGTTTCTTTATACTCCCAAGTGATGGATTCAGGTAGGATTTTAGCATGGTAAATTATTATTGGCATTCGCACAACTATACCACTAGGTAATGAGTCTTGTGGCTGCAAATGCCTTTGTTCTAAAGAACTGTAAAATGAGAATATGATCTAATAAAGTAGTTATTCATTTGCTACTTCCTAGTCATCATCCCCAGCTTAGCGCTCAAGGCCTGAATGTTTCCAATTTCAATTCTAACTGCTGCAGAAGTTTACTACGAAAAGAATTTAGAGTTAGCCAGCACTATTCAGATTCTACAAATAATTCAGCAATAAAGCAGGACCTGTAATACGCCCCGTATTTTAGTAGGTTTAATGGAAGTGAGAACCTGGCGAATGTGACTAAAGGGAGAGAAGTTTAAGAAGTGAATGAGTTTGAAGAAATCTTTTTTCTTTACTCACTCTTCTGCCTCTCTTTTATGGACCTTATTACTGTTTGCCTTTCTTTCCCTTAATTCTCCCCACCACCATTTCTTTACCTTGAGTTGGTCATTTCAGTTATAGGGCTCTTAAGCACTCCCCTAGGGGACTGCATGGATTGGTCCATCATTCTTTCCACATATATATTCATTCATTCACAAACATTTACTAGGTACTTCTGTTCTCAGCTCTGTGCAAGACAGTTAGGAACATACGCAGAATAAGACAGATCTGCCTTACAGAGAGACTAGCAGCAGGACTCCACAATTATGATGAGTCAAGTAGGTTCCAAGCTACCAAGACTACTTGCTGTAATATGCATATTGGACTTCAGTTGATTGTTGAAGGTGTACAGATATCTGTTTTTCCTCTTTAAATGCCCATCATCTAAGGGGAGTGGCAGCTTTAAGAGCAGAGACTTTTAATGTTGATATGAATCATTATATAATAAATATATTGGTCAATTGTAAAAAAAAAAAAAAAAGAGCAGAGGCCTTTAGTCTCTCCATCTGGACACTCAAAGAAATCATAACCTGTGAGCCAAGAGTAGATCTATTTTTTTTTAACCAAGGAGTTGAGACCAGAATGGATCAAGCACTAGAGAAAAGATGAATGTCACAGTTTGGAGTAACCAGGAATGAGAATCCAAGTTGGCAATCTGCATACAGGGTATTTATTAGGAAGTACTCTTGAGATCAATACCTGTAGAAAAGAAGGAAAAGAAACATGACTGGGTCTAGGAAGAAGATGATGAATTCCTAGGCTGATGTCCTGGGGTGCTCTGGAATTGCAATGGCTTTTCAGAGCTCTCCCAGCTTGAGGCAAGAGGGGCATGGTACTACTCCTTGGTTGAACCTTGAGCGAGAGAACTTTTTTTGAGCCAAGGTAATCCCTGAAGGAGGCTTAGAACAGAGAGCTATCGTGAAAAGTACTCTCAGTAGCTGTGGGATAAGCTCTTCATTTCTGAAGAAGGATCTGGGTAGCATATAACAGTGTCCAGAACAACTCCATCAAATTAGTGTTAGAGAACACTAAGACAATTTACCTAGATCCAATACAACCAGGGAATTCAGATTTCCTAGGAAAGAAATGTCATCCCCATTAGCCATTTGGAATGCTAGAATCAAAACATCTTGTAAGTAAATTCCAGTTAACTCAGTAAATTTTTCCTTTCTTATACTCATTTTAGCATTTTGGTTTACTACACAACTCTTGTAAAGGAGGTAAAACTTTTTTGCCTCTACTCTCCTAGATTCAATGTCTAGGATCCATGAATTCAACTGATAAAAGACAAATTAATGAGAAGAAAACAGTTTTAATTACATACATATATGCATATGTACAGGAATTTACAAAGAGAAATGTTGCTCGTGGAGGCAGTCAGGTGATTTAAGCTTATATAGCATCTTAGTTTAAACAAAGTAAAAAGTGTTTGGGGCTCCTGAGCAGGGGAGGCAAGTTACGGGAAGGTGAGGGAAGGAAATATACAATAAAAGTTGTCTTCTAAATAGTTAGGATTCTCCCAGGTAGGTGATAACAGTTGTCTCCGAGAATAACTAACCCTCCATCTTGTACCAGACACCTTTACGAATGGAAATAAGAAAATTTCTTCTATAAATGCGAATGTCCTTTATAAAAGAGGTGATTTGTATTTTATTTTTAGGAGTTGAGGGGAATTAAAAAGTTTTGGGAGTCTTCTCTTTCTCAATTGCCTTTAGCTCAAACTAATTCTTTTGCTAAAGTAGCATATTTTAAGGTGATATATTCTGGTCCCCTTCAGGGGTATAAAAGGAATGAAGTCTTCTCTACTATCTAAATATAATAGCATATTAATGAGAAATTTCAACAAGTGTTTCTCCTTCTATAGGATTTCAAAATGGAAATTCTTTTAAAAGAGATATCTGATGGTACTTAAAAGGGTGACAACCATATAAGGAACGACAATAGTGTTTTGACACATATCTAGGGTTCTAGTGTATACCAGTTTGCCTGGGACAATCCTGATTTGAGTCTTTGTTCCAGCATAATTATTAATAGCACCCTTTTTATTCTCAAAAGTGACCCTTTTGGAAACAATACATATGGTAACCTTACAAATACCAGGTAGAATTTGAATATACAAATGACAGTTATATATTTTTTAAATCATCTTGAAAGACCAAAGAAATACTTATTTCGTAGATGTTGTTATTGACTCAAACATTTTTTAGAATTCTGCTGTCAGAATCACTGTCAGATCTATTGTGTGAAATATTCACAAGAGCTACCCACTTCTGCCCTGGATGCTGTGACTTGGTTGGTTGGAGTGTTATCCTGTGTACTGAAAAATCACAAGTTCAGTTCCTGATTGCAGCATATGCAGTTTCAGGTTCTAGAGGCAACCAATCAACGTTTCTCCCTCACATCAATGTTCCTCTCCCTCATCAATGTTTCTCTCCCTTTCTCCTTCTCTTCCCTTTTCTCTAAAAAAAATGTCAATAAACATGTCCTTGGGTGAGGATTAAAATGAAAGAGCTATCTACTTCCTTTTAATCCATCGTATTCTCCTTTTCTCCTCTCATTCTCCCATACCATTTTTCACCATCCTAAGAAGCAATACTGAGACCCACAGCAGAATTGTTCACAATGTCCATTAGACTTGGCTTTGGTTAAACTTGGTTTACTAAACCAAAACTTTCTTCCAAGGGTGAGAATATGAAAATTTTCTACCACTGGTTATGTCCAAAATTGTGAACCACAGCCACACTCTTCCTCCCTCCTTTCTCCCCACCTCTCCTATACATAATATCAAATAACATAATAATACAATCATAATTGTAGTGAATTGAAGGGGTTAATACATAACACCCTTCTTTCCCACACCTGATCTTTATACCAATGGGTATGGACAGAAGAATGGCTGATGGAGATTAAAAAATGAAATGTATTGACATTGGAGAACATAGTGTAGATGACCAACAACAGTGGGTTTGCCAGTAGCAACAACATTTCTCACAGTTTCTGCTCTCATATCACTGGATGTACTGGCAAGTCTATGATCAACCAGTGGTGTGGCTGATTCCCCATTGGAAAAGGTCAGATGTCCTACTCTAAGTTTAGCCAAATTACTCCCTCAATACTAACTTCTGCTTTTGTGGAATAACCCTTAGCGTTGCTGGGCAAGGCAAATTTTGCCAGAGAAGCACGGTAAAGTGGGCTAAAATTATACATTAGTTAGATGTATTCCAAGGCTGTTTCATTCTACTTCCCATTCCAAATATATATGCATTTGTATATATCTATATATCTCTACATATTGGTATCTATAGAAGATATGTGTATATTTATATCTATATCTACTATAGATGTCAATATCCTATATTTAAATGTAAATTTTCTCCTACTTTGAATTAACCAGGGAGAAATCCATGCCTTCTATGTGTCCCAGTTTTAAAGGGTTCAAAAATTAAAACTTCAAGTTAAAATCCAGTGATTAAGGACTTTGCCAATTTCTTACTCTGCCCACTGTCAGCCAGAAAGTTTCTCAGCGTATGGGTAGATTTACTGAAGCCTTTAGAACCATGGCCTGGGGTGCCTTTCCTAAGGATGGATATCATTTGAAGGGGGAGGCTAGAAGTTAAATCGGCCTCTATCATGCCTCTCTTTTAAGGAGTCTAAACTGTCAACATGAAACAGATTATCACATTTACTAACATCAATAATATTTAACAATTTATAATGCTAGAGCAGTTATGAAATCCCAGAACCTAGTGCTGGTGTCACGGAGTCCAGGATCACCACTGCCAAAGACATAATAGAGACTCATTGGTGTCTGAAGGAAGATGGCAGCAAAGCCATCCCAAACACCTTCACCTTCTCCCAAACACCTTTCAGCTTCTCCCAAACACCAGACCATCTATACCAGTTGTCCTATGCCTTTGACCTGTGGACCTAAACTCCTCTGGGAAAACTTCCCACCCAAAGATGAATGTTGACACTATGTATTAATTGTAATTTGAGTGGGAAAACCACAGGTCACACTCTCAGTTAGTTATTCCAGACATCGATGCCTTCTTACAAAAATATGGGGGTTTGAAATGATGCTGGTCACAGATTCCAGATCTTGTTTGATTTTTTTCCCCACAAACAATATATTTGGAACCTATTAGTTTCCATTTTTCCCTTGGCTCTGTATGTCTACCAACATTTTCTGTATGCAGTTAGTGCCTCTCTGGTGCAAGGCTCCTACACTCTCTTATGAGTGGGTATCTTCAATCATGTGTCACAATGGCTGTGGCCACTACTTCTTGCTGTGGGGTTGCTGATGCCTAAGAAACTTGTCTCCTAGAGAAGGCATCTCCTTCATCCCCGTATTTGTTTCAGCTGGAGAGTTTCCCTCAGCAGATTCTGAGCTGAAACTGTGGTTGATATTTCTGGAACCTTAGACCCAGGGCATGTGGATGACGGAAACCTAGATCCATGGTTTGAACTTTGCAATGATGTAATCCAGGACCAAATGAAGGCTTTGGGATTTCAATGACACCTAAGCCCTTGGCCTGTCCACAGTTCCTCCTTGGTCCTGAATCTGTAGAATAGATTTTGCACAGGTGACCTGGTGATGGTTACCTAAGCCTAGCAATAATACTTTAAAGCCCAAACTGCAAGGGTCAGTATTGTGCTCATGACACATTTGCCTTGAAGCTTAAATGCAGCATGTATTTTTTCTGTCTCATCCCATGGTGATGATGCTGTGATGCACTGCCCGGACCCTCCTTCATGAATAAAGGGCTTATTCCCCTAGTCCTAAGAGTGATGTCAGTAGACAGCCCTTAGCTGTTTGCCCCTTTAGGGATTACCTCAGCTGAAGAGAGCTGCTTTGCCTAAGGTCACACCCAACGATAGAGTGTTGCCTTTAGGCCCAGACCTCCTTACCCCAATAGTGCAAGCATATGTTCACAATACAGTCTTTCCTATAAGTCAGCCGGGCAACTGCTTGGCTGGTTGCCTACTGAGCAACCCAGCACCGAGGAATAGATAAGTCACACAAGGTAACTATGCTATTCACTCAGCTTTTATTGAATGTAGGTTCACTCAAATTAGAATATCAACATACATTAATATCCTATTCACACTCTAACAATCTAAGAGAAATATAACACACATACAACAATCACTGAGGAATAATGAAACTGAGTCTCAGGGTCTCAGTATGCAGGTCTGGGAGACAGCACATTGCCCAAGGGATTTGTTAGTGTCTTGCAAGGAAGGACCTCTAGAGCCAGGCAGGCAGCAGAGCAGATAAAGTCCTCAGTCCAGCAGGGTAGAGCCTCCAGCAGCCCATGTTAAGGGATGTCATCATGGCAGCAGCACTCTGCTGTGTGGAGCTCAGCTGTCTCAGCAGTGGTATGGAACCTACCTCAGTTATACCTTGAAAGCGGTGCACTCCACCCTTCTGGGTCTCTTTATAAGTGTCTTGACACCCCAAAGGCAAGTGTGGAATTTCCCCAGGAACCTATCTATGGATGGTCTTTCTCTGCAGACATGGCTGTTCAGATCAGGTGTGCAAATATCTTGGGTGTCTCTCCTTGCCAGATGTGTCTAGCATGACTTAGGCAGTTTCCCTCTTGAACCAAAATGTCATGGCTCGCTGGAAGCCATCTTGGTTGACATGAGTGACTCCACTTTGTTTTATATACTTTTTTTCTTAAAGATTTTATTTATTTTTTTTAGAGAGAGAGGGGAAGGGAGAAGGAGATAAACATCAATGTGTGGTTGCCTCTTGTGCACCCCCTACTGGGGACCTGACCTGCAACCCAGGCAGGTGCCCTGCACTGGGAATTGAACTAACAACCCTTATGGTTTACAGGCCAGCACTCAATCCACTGAACCACACCAGCCAGGGCTGTTTTAGATACTTTATGCTATCTTCACTGGACCAATGCCATTTTATTGGTCCTTCTCTCCACATCCAATTCAGGACAGCTGAAGGAGCTTACATTTTAAGGGTTTACTAAAGGATTGCCTGAGTTTTTGGGTTAAATAACAGCTTGACCACTCTCTTCCCAGTCCTTTATCTTTCCCTCCCACAGGGGTTGACCATAAAAGCATAGGCTCCCTTAGAGAACTCCTGCATGCTGATCTTCAGCTCAGAGTCTGCTGCCCCAGGAAACAAACCCACAGAACCATTCAAATGTCTCGGCTGCTTGCCTCACTTCCTGGCTAGAGTAACCCAGCGAAGGATCACATCATCACTTTTGCTGTCTGTAAGCCCCTCAAGCCCTTTGTCTCATCTCTTATTACCACTGAGTGTCTCAGCCTGCCCTGAGTCAAGAACCAGGCTCTTGGCACAGCTTCAGCCATGATTATCATGCTAGGAGCTCCAGCAGCTCTAGTGACTAGCTGTGACCTAGCTGGGACAATGAAGACCCTGGCCTGAGTCTGGGGGAAAATAAAACTCTGTGGGTTGGACTTTGATGAATGAGAAAGGACAGAGAAAGAGCATCTCTGAAAACTTTCCACATAACTGAGAACCAGATAGATTTTCTTGAAAAACTGACCAGCTCGTAACACACCACTTATATATGCTCTCCCACCTTCCTTGCCTCACTTTCTTTTCTTTCTCACTCTTGTTTCCCTGGGATTGTATCCTATTGAGTAATGCATTGATACATAAGCTTTCCTCAGATTGTAGGGAACCTCAGCTAGAAGAGGATGTACCTTAGCAGATATAATATCCATTAACTTTTCATAAAAGCATTTCATGATCATTCTACATTAAAACTATTCTGTCACAAAAGAAACCCTATTCTCCCTCCCTGCTTTCACAAAAACTACTCAGAGAGCCACTTTTCTTCTTTTAATGTAAAAGATTGTGCCCACTGTTCACTACTATTATTATGTTTTTCCTGTCCTACCTTAAATGAAAAGAATGATTATATCTGTAATAGTCTTTAATTATCATCTGGCTTGTCACGTTATGTACTTTAAAGCTCTTAACGCTCATCTATCTGACACTGTGGCAATTTATCAATAAAAGTGATGTTACGAATTTCCACTATTAAAATGGCTGCTCTTGGTAAAAATGCTCAGATGCTAAAAGTATTTACATAGTATTGCATAAGGGGAAAGGCATATATTTTTGGTCTGGATTAAGGGTGATAGCCTGTGTAACAACAAGATAATAGAAGGAAAATTCTTCAGAATGAAAAAAATAAAAGGTAGAACAAAGATATTGAACAATCCATCTTTTGAAGTGGCTTTTAAGTCTGAAAGCACTACTCCAAGATCAACAAAAGGAAGTTGGTAAGAATGTAACCAAAACAGTGAATAGATAGAGCATAAGAATTTAGCCATTAGACCCTTTGTTGCTACTCAGTACCTGTCTCCATAGGTAGACAACTTCACACATCAGAGACAAAGAAGTTTCTGGAATTCTGGGGACCTTTAGGCTCTGGGATAATGGTCATTTCTTTCTCAGTAAAGGTGAGTTTTCACCTGTCTTTTTGAGTTGTCACCTGGTTCTGTCACCTGAAAGGTAATGCTTGTCAATGTCTGCTTTTACTAAACCTGTTCAGGCATGTCGTGTTTGACTAATCTCATTTAGGTTTATCATTCAGTATATCAGATATCAGAAATACAGTGGTATTTATGTAACTTAAGGAAGGTTTGGTGCCCCTACCTTTGTTTTTCTCATATCTCCAGAAGGTAGCCATTCAACTTTATGCTATTTAGCATGTTGGGTTTTTAGTGGGGCTCATGTCATATTTGATTACTGCCATACATCCCTGGTGACCCTTGTAACATTTCTCATTTCTCTCTTTCTCTCTCTCTCTTTCTCTCTCTGGCCCTCCCTTCCTCTCTCTCTCCCCCTTCCTCCCTCCCTCCACTGCGTACACACACACATAAGATAATTTTTTTGGCTCATAAACAACAGAAATTTATTTCCTACAGTTCTGGAGTCTGGAAATCTGAGATCAGGGTGCCAGCATGGTTGGGGGGTGAGGACCCTCTTCCAGGTTGCAGATTTCTCATTGTATCTTCAGATGGTAGAAGGTGCTAGAGAGTTCTGTGGGGTCTCTTATGAGGCACTAATCCCATTAAGGTTCTGCCCTCATGATCTAATCACCTCCCCCCAAAGCTACCTCCTAATACCGTCATATTGAATATCAGGATTTCATTTTATTTTATTTAATTTATTTTTTATTGTTGTTCAAGTATAGTTGTCTCCATTCCCCCCCACCATTCCCCCCACCCCATCCATCCCCATCTCCCACCCTTGATCCTACCCACCTTTGGCTTTGTCCATGGGTCCTTTATACATGTTCCTTGATGACCCTTCCCCTTCTTTCCCCCGTTATCCCACTCCTCTCCGCCCTCTGGTTACTGTCAGTTTATTCTTTACTTCAATGTCTCTGGTTATATTTTTCTTGCTTGTTTGTTTATTGATTAGGTTCCACTTATAGCTGAGATCATATGGTATTTGTTTTTCCCCCTGTGGCTTATTTCACTTAGCATAATGCTGTCTAGATCCATCCATGCTGTTGGGGAAGGTAGCAGCTCCTTCTTTTTTTCTGGTGCATAGTATTCCATTGTGTACCATAGTTTTTTGATCCACTCATTTACTGATGGGCACTTAGGTTATTTCCAATACTTGGCTATTGTAATTGTGTTGCTATGAACATTGGAGTACATAGATTCTTTTGAATTGGTATTTCAGGATTCTTAGGGTATAATCCCAGCAGTGGAGTCACCGGGTCAAAAGACAGTTCCAGTTTTGGTTTTTTGAGGAAATTCCAAACTGTTTTCCACAGTGGCTGTACCAGTCTGCATTCCCACCAACAGTGTATTAGGGTACCCTTTTCTCCACAACTCCTCCAGCACTTGTTGTTTGTTGATTTTGAACATCAGGATTTCAACATATGAATTTTGGGGAGTCACAAATTAAGCCTATAGCATGTGGTAAGCAGAGCCAGGATTCTGTGTTAAAAAAGCTCAAAACAATTTTTTCACAGAAAAAATAAAGAACAAATATATATGTAAGAAGAAAGATAGAGAATAGGTAGCTTATATGTGAGAAAAAAGACAATAGAGGCATTTACATTTACATTGGACGATTGTATAAGAAAACCAACTACTAACATTTCTAGAACATTCTGCAGAAAACAAAAGAAACCTCTGTAATTTTACATCACGTTATGTACTGATAATAGTAGAATGAGAAATACCAAGTGAGGATTCCCATTTAACTTTGCTTGATGATCACATTTATACCTCCTCTTTATGTTCTAAATGTGCTATTGTGGGCTGTTTTTTTCTTTTTTTAAATTTTTTTTTCAATTACAGTTTACATTCAAGGTTATTTTGTATTGGTTTCAGGTGTACAGTATAGTGGTTAGACAGTCAAATACTTTACAAAGTGTCCCCCACCCCAATATTTCCAGTGTCCATCTGGCACCATACATAGTTATTACAATGATATTGACTATATTTCCTATGCTGTTCTTTACATCCCCATGACTATTTTGTTACTGTCAACCTGTACTTACACTCAAGACAATTTTTAACTTTTCATTTTGACTTCATTTAACTTACAGAAAGTTGAGGTATACGCTTCACTCAAATCCTTCTAATGTTAATATCTTATATAAGCACAGTGCAATTATCTAGACTGAGAAATTAACATTGGTACATTATGATTAACTAAGCTACAGAGCTCATTTGAATTTTAACAGTTTCTTTCCCCTCCCAAAATACTTTTTCTCTTTCAGGATCCCATGTTGCATATCATTGTGTCTCCTCTGTCTCCTTCAATCTGTGAGAGTTCCTCAGTTTTCCTTGGCTTTTGTGACCATGAAACTTTTGAAGATATGTCAGTTATTTTGTAGAACCTTTCATTTGGTTTTCTTTTTTTGATGTTTGCTCATGATTAGTTATACATTTTTGAAAAGAATACTATAGAAGTTATGTTCTTCCCGGTGCATCATATCAAGAGGGTACATGATGCCAATATGTTCTATTACTGTTGATGTTAACCTTGATTGCTTGGTTAGTGTGCTATCTGCCAAGTTTCTCTACTCTGAAGGTACTATTTTTCCCTTTGAAATGGATAAATTCCTTGAGAGATATTTTTAGACTATGCTAATATCTTGTTTCTCCTCAAACTTTCACTCACTGATTTTAGCATCTATCAGTAGATCTTGCCCACAATTATTATTGTGGTGTTTCCCATGTGGTGATTTTACATTTCTCTCATTCTTTCTATATTTTAAAATTGAAATTCTTCAGTTAGAAGGAACTGTTCATTCTCATTCACTTGTTTATGTATTTATTTATTTTTATCTACATAGGCTCATGGCTATTTATTTTATTCTGCGGGATATAATTCAATACTCTCATTATTCATTTTATTTCTCAAACTGTTCCATCTCTGGTCATTGAGACCGTTTTCAGGTTGGGTCGTGTGTCTTTTTCATACACTCCCCATTCTTTTCTGAGTATTTACTTATTTTCTGGCACCACAAAATATTATAGGTTTGTCTTGAAGTTTCTTTTGATGTTGCCCTGGAATCAAGCACTTTTCCAAGGAGCCCTGGTTCCTTTGATTGGAGAATGGTGTTTCAGAAACCAACATCTGAACAGTAATTGTGCTCATTGTTACTGGTGTCACTGCTTCTAAGCTCTCTCAGTAGACAGAGTTAGGAAATATATATGTGTATACTAACCCATGTATACACAAATATCTGTACAGGTACAGAAATAAATATAGATATGTGTGTGTATCCATATTTATCTGATCTATCTAATCTCTAATATGTATGTATGAAATCATGAGTTCCTTTCGATAGCTCCAATTTCAACAGAACTTCAAAAAACTTATCATAAACTTTCCTTATTTGGAACTCTGAGAGTGAGAAACCTGGTTCTCATTATCTAAAATATATTTACCTATTCGTTCAGCCCTAGATGTCATATTAAATAATTTCCAAATGGTTAATCCATATACCTGTGAGAATCAGATTTGCTAAATAGAGTGCAGTATTTGAGTGTAGTTCTTTTTATCTTTAGCCTTACAGTATCCAGTCAAAATACTCTTTTTCAAAGATATTTGTATTAGGACTTCTCTTCCCTATCTCCTTCAGTGTAGTTATGGTATTATTTTTAATACATTTGGGTTCATCTATTATTGTTCGTATTCTGTTTTGGATTGCTCTCACATCTTGGTTTATTTCAGTTACTTACTGGGGAAGATATGTGAAACATTATCATGTTTCTAAGAGTCAAAACTATACAAAAAAGTATAAACAGGGAAGCATATCTCCCTCCTCATCCTTACTAAACCATTCCCATTCACCTGTCTTTCCTGTTTTGCTGACCATTCCCTGTAAGTGACATAAATCTTTAATTTTTGGGTTATTCTTCCTATATCTATCTGTCCTAAAGGAGCACATAGGTATGTATTTTTCTTATATTCTTTCACACAAGAAGTGTAGCATATTATAGATATTCCTGCACTTGGACATTTTCACCTAGAGATCTTAGTCCTTCCTTCCTTCCACAGCTGCATAGCCCTCCACTGTGTGAAGATTTTACAGTTTATTCAACCACTCTCCTGTGTATGGGTATTTAGATTGTTTCCAATATTTTGCAGTTATAAACAATGAATAACCTGTGCATATGTATTTTTGTATTGTTGGAGGTGTAACTTCAGGGTGGATTCCTAGTATTGGAATTGCTGAGTCAAGAGGTAAATGCATAAGCAGTTTTGTTAAGTATTGTCAAATTTATCTCCAAAATGGTTATACTAATTTGTAATCCCAACAGCAACGTAGGAGAGTGTCTGCTTTCCCATAGCATAACAAATAAAATGGGTTGCCACACTTCTGCGGTTTTGTCCATCGGATAGGTGAGAAATGGTCTCAATGTTGTTTTAATTTGCATTTTTATAATTATGAGTGAGTTTTGATATTTGTACATTTGAGGGATACACACACATGGGGAGGGACCTAAAAAACCCAGAATTATCCTATGGAGGATGGGCCCCTTGTAGTACAGGTTTCCCCCACTGAGTGAGTGTTTTACAAACCCATCTCTATCAGTATACTAGTTGGCATTGTGAGAGGCTGCCTTTGGTTGGCTTCACTGAATTTTTTTGAAGACTCTTTCATTGTGTTTGCCCATGTCATGATGGGTAATATATGAGTGCACCTGCCTACACAGTGCTGAGTGTTCATCAGTTTTAGACCAAAAATGGCATGGCCCCCACACCCCACCCTCCCTATTCACCCAGTATCATCCCCAAGTGACTTTATTTTTGTTTCCCTGGATGAAAAAAGTCCTCAAAGGGAAACATTTTGCCCATGTAGGTGAGGTAAAACAAAAAACGACAGAAACACTAAAAGGCATCAAAACTGACAAGTTCAAAAACTGTTTTGAGCAGTGGAAAAAAATGTTTCAATAAGTGTTTTGCATCAAATGGAAAGTGCTTTGAAAGTAACTGAAGTTTCAACATGTAAAAATAAATACACATTTTTTAATGAATAAATTCCAGTTTTTGAGGTCCCTCCTCATTCATACACACACACACACACACACACACACACACACACACACACAGAGTTGAAACTTGAATAACATGAGGGTTAAGGGTACTGACTTGTGTGCAGCTAAAAATCTGTGTATAATTTTTAAAAATTTACTTTTAAATTTTTTTATTTTTATTTTTTCTGTTCCTTGGTGTCCATGGGGGATTGGTTCTAGGTCTCCTATGGATATCACAATCTGCAGACATTCAATTCCCTTATATAAAATGGTACATCGATCAATGCATATGATTGGCCCTTTGCATCCATAGACTCCCAACCATGGATTAAAAACAGTATAGGCACTTATTGAAAAAAAATCTATGTATAAGTGGACCTGTGCAGTTTAAACCTGTGTTTTTCAGAAGTCAACTGTACATATTCTGTATTCATGTCTTTTGTACATTTTTCTATTGTTCATGGTTTTTTTTGTCTCTCAATTAAAACATTTTATATGAGGGAACTTGAGGACATTGTGCTATGTGAGATAAGTCAGACAAAGGCAAATACTGCATGATCTCACATGTGGAATTTTAAAAAGTGGAACTCATAGAAACAGAGAATAGAATGGTGGTCACCAGGGGCCAGGGGATTGGGAAATTGGGGAGATGTTGGTCAAAGGGTATAAACTTGTAGTTAGAAGATGAATAAGTTCTAGGGATCTAATGCATAGCATAGTGATTATAGAAAAAACATACTTCAATGTGAAGTATTATATACTTTAAATTGCTAAGCAAAGGGGTCTTAAATGTTCTCACCACACATACAAAATAATAATCATGTGACATGATAGATGTATTAGCTAATGCTATGATAGTAATCATATTGTAATATATTACCATATGAAATCAACATGTATACCTTACACATATATAATATTATATGCCAATTATATTTCAATAAAAAAGATATTAGTCTTTGTGGTGTATATTGTGATATGTGGAATATTTTTCTCAATTTGTCAGTTGTCTTTTGACTTTCTTTATGAGCTTTCTGACATGGAAAAACATTTTAATATTACGTAGTAAAATATATTAATGTTTTCATTTACTGACTTTTCATTTTGAATCATAGAAAACTTTTTCCTACACTGAGATTAAACATTTAATTTTTTATTCCACTGTGTATATGGCTTCATTTTAATATTTAGATTCTTGATCCACAGTTTATTATTGTGTGTGGTATTTATGGTATGAGTAGTGAATCTACTTTTGTCTTTTTCAAAATGACTACCTTATTGTCTCCCTACCATGTATTAAAAAGTCCAGCTTTACCCTAATGATTTGAAATGTCAGACCTTTATCATACACTAAATTTCCATATGTAATTTGGTGTATTTATGTACAGAAAGTTTATTCTGTTTCACTGGTTTATTTGTCTATTCATATGCTGGTACCATCTGGTTTTAATTATAAAACCTTAAAGTATGTTTTATCAGCTGGTCGAACTAATCCTCCCCCACCTCACTTTTAGAGATTTTTTTCACGTATATCTTGCTATTCTTGATTTTTTTCCTTATGAACTTTAGTATCAACTTGTCCACCCCATAAAGTAACTTATTTTTCTATATGGAATTGCCTTAAAGTTTTAAAATAACTTAGCGAGTAATGTCATTGTTATATTGTTGAACTACGATATTCAAGAAAAATGGACACTGC
The DNA here is from genome assembly GCA_004026545.1 of Mormoops blainvillei. Classification (NCBI taxonomy): domain Eukaryota; kingdom Metazoa; phylum Chordata; class Mammalia; order Chiroptera; family Mormoopidae; genus Mormoops; species Mormoops blainvillei. The sequence continues at coordinate 11,067 of PVJD01011877.1, read as the reverse complement.
TCCATTTGTTCAAGTCTACTTTTGTATCTTTCAGGAGTATTTAAGAATGTTCCACATACAGAATTTGCAAGCTTCATGTTGAATTTATTCCAAAATATTTAGGTTTTTTAAATTGGTTTTATAACTGAGATTTTTTCCTTATGTTCTTTTGGGGTATTTTTTAACAGCCTTTTAAAGATACAATGACATATAATTAATTACATGCATTTAAAGTGTACTTTAGGAGACCCAAGATGGCAGAGAAGTCAGTAGAAGCTACACTAACCCCCTCCCAGAACCAAACTGGAATTACAACTAAATTATAGAAAAATCATCCTGAATAACCAACTGACCACTAGCTGGAGAGAATCTTATAATGACAGACAGATGGAAGAAGCCACATCACCGCAATATGACTGGTAGGGAGTGCAGAGGAGGTGCAAGAGGGCTGACTGTCTTCCATGGGTGGCAACTGAAGACCTGGAAGAATATTTTGGTGGCCGAAAAGTGTGAGGTCTCAACCCCAAGATGGGCTCCCCAGCCTACAGCACCAGAATCTGGAAAGGAACCCAGCTATCATATGTCCATGAAAAGAAGTGGGGTTTCTGTCCACCAGTGAGAGATGGTTGGAGACACAGAGAGCCTTTTAAAGGGCCAATGCACAAAATTTCATTTGCAGCCACTTACCCTGGGCTCTGGCAGAGGGATGCACACCAAGTGGCATCAGACTGAGAGGAAACAATAGCCCCACCCACAGAAATTACTCTGCCCCACCCTGTGGTGCTTAAACCCTGCTGCTGAGTACAGCTGGAAAACTTTTACTCTTTAAGTCTAACAGAAATCCTGCATGCAGACACAGATCTATGAGGGTTCTGAGGCTTCAACTAACTCTCCCCCGGGCCCACTGCTAGTAAGACCCAGGCTTGGTGTGCAGCCAGGTTCTTTCTGCACACACCCAGGCCCAGTAGAGGGAGCCACAAGCTGTGGATTGCTAATAGCTCCAAACAGGTTGCCTAGGGTCAGTCACAGGTAGGTTTGACTTAGGCATGTGCCAGAGTCTTGCAGATCTACCTAATACATAGGAACAAACACAAGGAGGCAGCCCTAACTGGAGGATAAAACAACAGGCCCCAACTAAAAGAACAAGAGAATTCTCCAGAAGAACTAAATGAAATGGAGACAAGCAATTTATCAGATAGAGTTTAAGGCAAGCATTATAACAACACTCAACAGCATGAAAAAGACATACAAACCATTAAAAAACCAGTCAGAAATAATGCAATATCTGAAATAAATAATATACCGGAAAGAATAAACAGTAGGTTAGATGAGGCAGAGGATGGAATCAGTGATTTGGAAGACAAGGTAGAAGAAAACACCCAAGCAGACCAGGAAAAAGAAGAAGAAGAGGGAGGAGGAGGAGAAGGGGGTAGGGGGAGGAATAATAATTTTTTTAAAAAATGAGGAGAGCTTAAGAAAACTTTGGGACAATACAAAGGATAACAACATCTGCATCATAGGAATACCAGAAGGAGAAGGGAGTGAGCAAGGGATTGAGAACCTATTTGAAGAAATAATGACCAAAAACTTCTCTAATCTGGTGAAGGAAAAAGACACAAGTCCAGGCAGCTCAGAGAGTCCCAAACAAGTTGGACCCAAAGAGGCTTACACCGAGACACATCATAATTAAAATGGCAAGGCTTAAAGACAAGGGGAGAATCCTAAAAACCACAAGGGAAAAGCAGTTAGTTACCTACAAGGGAACACCAATGACACTGTCATCTGATTTCTCAACAAGCATTTTGGGCCAGAAGGGAGTGGTGTACAATATTCAAGGTGATGAAAAACAAGGACCTACAACCAAGGCTACTTTACCCAGCAAGGCTATCATTTAAAATTGAAGGAGAAATAAGGAGTTTCCCAGATAAGAAAAAGCTAAAGGAGTTTGTTAACACCAAACTAGTACTGCCACAAATATTAAAGGGCTTCCTTTAAGAAGGAGAAGAAAAAGAAAGAAAAAAAAAAACCAGAGGAAAATAGCTTAAGAATAAAATGTCACTAAATATGTATTTATCGATAACCACCTTAAATGTAAATGGCTTAAATACTTCAACCAAAAGACAGAGGGTAGCTGAATGGATGAGAAAATAAGACCCATATATATGCTACCTCCAAGAGACCCACCTGAGGTCAAAAGATACACACAGACTAAATGTAAAGGGATGGAAAATGATAATTCATTCAAATGCAAAGGAAAAGAGCTGGGGTAGCAATATTTATATCTGACCAAATAGACATTAAAACCAAGGCTATACTAAGAGACAAAGAGGGACACTACATAGTGATAAAGGGAACAATCCAACAAGAGGATATAACCCTAGTAAACTTTTATACACCCAACATAGCAGTACCTGAATATGTGAAGCAAACCTTGATAGACATAAAGGGAGAAATCAACAGAAATATAGTCATAGTTGGGGATTTTAAAACCCCATTGACATCAGTGGATAGATCTTACAGACAGAAAATTAACAAGGAGACAGCAGCCTTAAATGACATACTAGAACAAATGGACTTAATTGATATCTTCAGAGCATTTCACCCCATAACAGCAGAATATACATAGTTTTCAAGTGCAAGTGGAATATTGTCTAGGATTGACCAAATGTTAGGACACAAAACAAGTCTCAATAAATTTATTTTTTAAGTGTTTTAAAATTTATTTTATTTTTAGACCGAGGGGAAGAGAGGGAGAAAGAGAGGGAGAGAAACATTAATGTGTGGTTGCCTCTCTCATGCCCTATACTGAGTACCTGGGCTGCAACCCAGGCATGTGCCCTGATCAATAAATTTAAGAAGTTTGAAATCATATCAAGCATCTTCTCTGACCATAAGGCTATGAAACTGAAAATCAATCACACAAAGAACACTGAAAAACATACAAAGACATGGAAGCTAAAAAGCATGTCATTAAACGATGAATGGGTCAACAAATAGATCAAGGAAGAAATCAAAATATATCTTGAAACACGACAATCCAAAATCTGTATGACACAAGGAAAGCAATTGTAAGAGGGAAATTCATAACATTACAGACCTATTTCAAAAAACAAGGAAAAGCTCAAATAAATAATTTCACTTTACACTTAAAGGAACTTAAAAAAAAAAACAAAGAACAAAACTCAAAGTGAGTGGAAGGAAGGAAATAATAAAGATCAAAGCAGAAATAAATAGTCTAAAAAATGATAAAAAGAACAATGAATCTAAGAGATGATTCTTTGTAAAAATTAACAAGATTGACAAACTATTTAACAGACTCAGCAAGAAAAAAAGAGAGAAGACCCAAATAAATAAAATCAGAAAGGAAAGAGGAGAAATAACAACTGATGCCAAAGAAACACAAAAGATCATAAGAAAATATGAACAATTATATGCCAACAAACTGGGCAACCTGGATGAAATGGATAAATTCCTAGAAACATACAATCTTTCAAAACTAAATCAGGAAGAATCAGAGAATCTGAATAGACAGATTACACCTAGTTAAATTGTAGCAGTAATAAAAAAAACTCCCAACAAACAAAAGCCCTGGACCAGATGGCTTCACAGATGAGTTTTAGCAAATATTTCAAGAAGAGCTAACACCTATTCTTCTCAAACTATTTCAAAAAATTTAAAAGGAGGGAAGGCTCTCAAGCTCATTTTAGAACCAGCATTATCCCAATTACAAAAACAGATAAAGACAAGACAATACAAAAAAAAAGAAGAAAATTATAGGCCAATATCCCAGATGAACATAGATGTTAAAATCCTCAACAAAATATTAGCGACCCAAAAGAGCAATGCATCAAAAAGATCACACACCATGATCAAGTGGATTTATTCTGGGAGTGTACGGTTGGTACAACATTTGCAAATCAAAAAAATGTGATTCATGACATAAACAAAATGAAGAATAAAAACCACGATTATATCAATAGAGATGGTAAAAGCATTTAATAAAATCCAGCACCCATTTATGATAAAATTATCAGCAAAGTAGGATTAGAGGGACATACCTAAACATAATAAAGACCATATATGACAAACCCACTGCCAGCATCACTTTGAACAGACAAAGTCTACAAGAGTTCTCCTTAAGATTAGGAACATGTCACAGATGTCCACTTTCACTTCTGTTATTTAGCATAGTACTGGAAGTCCTAACCACAGCTGTCAGACAAGAAGAAGAAATAAAATGCAACCAAATTGGAAGGGAAGAAGTGAAACTGTCTTTATTTGCAGGTGACATGATACTGTACATACAGAATCCCAAAGATTCCACCAAAAGACTAATAGGACTGATAAATGAATTCAGTGAAGAAGCAGGATACAAAATTAATATCCAGAAATCAGTTGCATTTTATATCCTAATAATGAACTAAGAGAAAGGGAAATTAAAAAAAAAAACTCCCATTTACAATTGCTTCAAAAAGAACAAAATACCTAGGAATAAACCTAACCAAAGATGTAAAAGACCTATACTGGAAAATTATAAGGCATTGAAAAAAAAATCGAAGAAGACCCAAATAAGTGAAAGCACATGCTGTGTTCATGGATAGGAAGAATTAACATCATTTTTTATGGTTATTTAAAAAAATTATTTTAAAGTATATTTTATTGATTATGCTATTACATGTGTCCCAATTATTCTCTCCCTTTCTGCCTCACTGCCCTGCCCCCAAACCCCACCCTCCAGCATTCCCCCCACCCTTTGTTCATGTCCATGGGTCATACATATAAGTTCTTTGGCTTCTCCATTTCCTATGCTATTCTTAACCTCCCCCTGTCTATCTACCATTTATGTTTCTTAGTCCCTGTACCTTTTACCCCCATTCTCCCCACTTCCCCCCACTGCTGATAACCCTCCATGTGATCTCCATTTCTGTGATTGTGTTCCTAATTTAGTTGTTTGCCCAGTTGGTTTTCTTTTTTTTTTTCCTTAGGTTTGGTTGTTGATAGTTGTGTTTGTTGCCATTTTACTGTACATAGTTTTGTTCTTTTTCTTAGATAAGCCCCTTTAACATTTCATGTAATAAGAGGTGGGTGATGATGAACTCCTTTAACTTGATCTTATCTGGGAAGCACTTTATCTGCCCTTCCATTCTAAATGATAGTTTTGCTGGAGAGAGTAATCCTGGATGTAGGTGCTTGCCTTTCATGACTTTAAATACTTTTCAGCCCCTTCTGGCCTGCAAGGTTTCTTTTGAGAAATTGGCTGACAGTCTTGTGGGAACTCCTTTGTAGGTAACTAACTATGTCCTTTTCTCTTGCTGCTTTTAAGATTCTCTCCTTATCTTTAATCTTGGGTAATGTAATTATGATGTGCCTGGGTGTGTGCCTTCTTGTGGCTCTCTGAGCTTCCTGGACTTCCTGGAAGTCTATTTCCTTTACCAGGTCAGGGAGGTCCTCCTTCATTATTTTTTCAAATAAATTTTCAATTTCTTTGTCTTCCTTTTCTCCTTCTGCTACCGCTATGACTCAGATGTTGGAATGTTTAAAGTTGTCCCAGAGGTTCCTAAGCCTCTCCTCATTTTTCTAAATTCTTGTTTCTTCATTCTGTTCTGGTTGAATGTTTGTTTCTTCCTTTTGACCCAAATCATTGATTTGAGTCCCAGTTTCCTTCCTTTTATTGTTGGTCGCCTCTATATTTTTCTTTATTTCACTTTGCACAGCCTTCACTTTTTCCTCTATTTTGCAACCATACTCAACCATTTCTGTGAGAATCCTGATTACCAGTGCTTTGAACTCTGCATCTGATAGGTTGGCTGTCTCCTCATTGCTTAGTTCTTTTTCTGGAGTTTTGATGTATTCTTTCATTTGGACCATATCTCTGTTTTGGTGTTCCTGTTAACATTATAATGGGCAGAACCTTAGGTATTCACCAGGACAGGATCTCTCCTTGTCACTGCATTGTAGCACTGTTGTGGAGGAGAGCTCAAAGAGGAAACAATGCCACTTGCTTGGCTCTCCATCCTCCCCCCACCCCACCACTTTCAGTCACTTCCTTCACTACCAACAGGCTAATTAGGCCCTTGTGGTATGGGTTCCTGGGTGAGTGGGTTTGTGTATGTTCTAGGATCCTGTGGGTCTCTCCAATGAACACTCCTGTGAGGCTGGGAGTTTCTCCCACCACTGTACCCCAATAGGTTTTTACAACCAGAGGTTTTGAGGATTTCTTTTCCTGCACTGGAAACCTGGTTTGCGCAGCCTGTCTCGCTCCCCAGTTGTTCCTCCCAGCTTATCTGCACATAAATGTGGTACCACCTGGTCTACCAGCCACCACCTCGACTGGTCTTCTAGTTGCTGCCTTGCTCCACATACTCTCTGCCCTAGCTGCCCATCTCCACCCCTCCCACCAGTCTGGAGGAATGTTTCTGCTTTAAATCCTTCATTGTCAGACTTCCATGCAGCTCTATTTTCTGGCAGTTCTGGTTCATTTTTGTTTTTAAACTTATTTTTGTCCTTTGGGTTGTGTGAGGAGGCAAAGTGTATCTACCTATGCCTTCATCTTGACCGGAACAGAATTGACATCATTAAAATGTCCATACTACCTAAAGCAACAGATTCAATACAATTCCTTTAAAGATTCCAATGATGTACTTCACAAAACTATAACAAATATTTCAAAAATGTATATAGAACCATAAAAGGTCCAACAGCGATCCTGAGAAAGAAGAACAAAATTGGAGGAATCATGCTACCTAATATCAAACTATAGTATAAGGGCATAGTAATCAAAAGAGTATGATACTGGCATAAAAACAGACACATAGATCAATGGAACAGAATAGAGGGCCCAGAAATAAACCTACACCTTTATAGTTAATTTGTATTTGACAGAGGAAGCAAATACATACAAAGGACTAAAGATTGTTTATTCAATAAATGGCGTTGGGAAAATTGGACTGATACATACAGAAAATGAATCTAGACCACCTCCTTACACCACACACAAGAATAAATTTAAAATGGATCAAAGACTTAAATGTTTTATGAAATCATAAAAAACATAGAAGAAAACATAGGCAACCAAATCTCAGACATAGCTCATAGCAGTATTTTATCAGATATATGGCCCAGGCAAGGGAAACAAAAGAAAAAATAAACAAATGGGACTATATCAAACTAAAACTTTTTGCACAGCAAAGGAAAACATCAACAAAATAAAAAGACAACCAACAGAATGCAACAACATATTCACCAATACATCTGATAAGGAGTTAATATCCAAAATTTATAAAGAACTTACAAAACTCAACACCTAAAAAATAAACCCAATTAAAAAAATGGGTAAAGGATGTGAATAGACACTCCTCCAAAGAGGACATACAGATGGCCAATAGGCAAGTGAAAAGATGCTCAGAACCACTAATTATCAGGGAAATGCAAATTAAAACCACAATGAGATATCATCTCACATCTATCAGAATGGCTATCATCAATAAATCAACAAACAACAAAGTGCTGGAGAGGATGTGGAGAAACGGGAATGCTTTTGTACTGTTGGTGGGAATGTAGATTAGTGCATCCACTATGAAAAACAGTATGGAGATAACTCAAAAAATTAAAAATGTATCTGCCTTTTGACCCAGTGGTCCCACTTCTGGGAATATATCCAAAGGAATCCCAAACACTAATTTGAAAAAACATGAGCACTCTTATATTCATTGCAGTGTTATTTACAATTGCCAAGATATGGAAGCAACCCAAGTGTCCATCATTAGATAGGTGGATAAAATGACTATGGGACATTTATTTATAAATTGGAATACTACTTGGCTGTAAAAAATAAGAAAGTTTTACTCTTTACTACGGTGTGGATGGACCTGGAGAACATTGTGCTAAGTGCAATAAGCCAGTCACAGAAAGACAAATACCATGTGATTTCACTCATATGTAGAATCTAATGAACAAACTGAACAAATAAAATATAGACAGATTCATAGATGGAGAGCAGGATAACAGCTAAGGTGGGGGGCAGGGATTAAGCAAAAAGGAAAAAGTACTCATGGATATGCACAGCCAACAGTGTGGTGATTGCGGGGAGAAGGGGTGTAAGGGGACTAAATGTTAATGGAAAGAAAAAGAATAAAAATCTGCCCTGGTTGGTGTGGCTCAGTGGATCATGTGCCAGCCTGCAAACCAAAGAGTTACCGTTTCGATTCCTCAGTCAGCGCATGTGCCTGGGTTGCTGGCCAGGTCCCCAGTAGGGGGCATGTGAGAGGCAACCATACATTGATGTTTCCCTCCTTGTCTTTCTCCTTTCTTTCCCCTCTACCTACAAATAAATAAAATAAAATCTTTTAAAAAATACAATAAAATCATTAAAATTAAAAATAATAAATTGTACAACTTTATAAGTTTTGACATATGTGTACATGCATGAAAACTACACAATCAAGATAATGGACATATCCATCATTTCAAAAAGTTTTCTCATGCCCCTTAGTAATCCACAATTATACTTTCCCCACACCTGCCCAAATTCCATCCCCAGGCAACCATTGATCTGCTTCCTGTCACTATATATTAGTTAGTATTTTCTGGAATTTCATATAAATGCTATTATAGAGTAGGTCCTCTTTTTTTGTCTGTTTTACTTGACACAATTACTTTGAGTTTCATTCACCTTGATGTGTATATCAATAATTCATTCCATTTTATTGCTGAGTAATATTCAATTGTCTGGATATACCAAAATTTATACATCCACTCATCTGTTGATGGATATTTGAATTGCTGCCACTTTAGGGCTATTATAGACAAAGCTGTTATGAGCATTCATGCACAAATCTTTGTGTGGATGTATGTTCTCATATCTACTTAAAGGTAGAATAGGTGAGTCATATAGTAAGTGTACATTTAACATTTTACGAAAATGCCAAACTGTTTTCCGAAGGGGTTCAACCATTATATATTATCAACAGCAATATGTAAGAGTTACTGTAGCTCCATATCCTTGTCAACATTTGATATGGTCAGTCTTTTAAATTTTAACCATTCTAATAGGTGTATAATGATATTCCATTATGGTTTTAATTCATATTTCCATAATGACTAATTATATTTAGTATCTTGTGCTTAATCACCATCCACTATTCTTTTTAAAAAATTTTTATTTTTTCAATTACAGTTTACACTCAATATTATTTTGTATTAATTTTAGGTGTACAGCATAGTGGTTAGGCAGTCATATATAGTACTAAGTGTTCCTCCTGATATTTCCAGTAATGTCTGTTCAAATCTTTTGTCCATTTTCATTCAAATTTTTAAAATCCTCACCTGAGGATATGCTTATTGATTTTAGAGAGAGGGGAAGGGAGGGAAAGAACGAGGGAGAAAAACATCAATGCGAGAAAGAGACATTGATTTGTTGCCTCTCGCATGTGCCCCAACCAGGGACTGAACCCTTAACCTAGGCTTGTGCTCTGACTGGGATTTAAACCTGTGACCTTTCTGTTTATGGGATGGTGCTCCAAACAACTGAACCACATGGGCCAGGCTATTTAAATTTTTGATTATTGAGTAGACTAATTGGTAGAACATCGTATATCCTCCATTTATTGAAGGCTTCTTTAATTTCTCTCAACGGTATTTTATTATTTCAGTGTTCCATTATTGTTATATTAAACTTTATTTGTGATTGTTCTTTACTAGAACATAGAAATACAATTAATTTTTGAATATTGGTCTTCCATCCTCCAACCTCATTAAATTCACCAATATTTACCATGTTTTTGAAGATTCCACAGGGTTGCTCATATTTGATCATATTGCCTACAAAGACAAAGACCGTCTGATCTTGATAGCTTTTATTTATTTTTCTTGCTTTGTTGCACTGGGTAGGCTCTCCAGCACAATGTTGAATGGAAGAGCAGACATAGTGAATAGATGTCTGAATGGAGAAGAGACATCCTTACATTGTTTCTGATATAAGGGGATAACATTCAGTCTTTAACCATTATATAATGGTTAATTATATAATGTTAGCTTTAATAATGTTATATAATGTTAATTATATAATGTTAGCTCTACATTTTTCATAGACCCCCTTTTTCACGAGAAGGATATTCCCTATTATTTTTTGTTTGCTGAAAGTTTTATCCAGAATGGATGTTGAATTGGTCAAATATTTTTTCTGTTTATTACAATGATAATTTTTTCATTAATTTGGCAAGTTTCATTGATCAGTTTTTTGATAGTAAAGCAACTGTGGATTCCTGGCATAAACTTTGCTTGGTCATGATGTATTATCCTTCTTATATATTGTTGGATTCAACTGGTTAAAATTTCATAAAGAAATTCTTATCAATTTTGTCAGCAAAAGATATTGGTTTGTAGATTTCTTTTTTTGTAATATCTTTATCTCATTTTGGTATCAATGAAATGCCGGCCTCAGAGAATGGATTAGGAAGCATCCTTTTCTCTTCAATTTTCTATGAGTTTATTTATAACTGGTATTATTTCTTTTATTTGTGTTTATGACATGAAATGTGCTGTTATCCTTATCTTTTTTGCTTACTACATGATGTGTATTTTTCTTTGACTGCTTTTAAGATATCTTTACCATTGGTTTAAAGCAATTTGATTATGATATTTATATGTATCATGCATGATAATTCCTTATGTGATTTTTCTTCATGTTTCTTCCGTTTGGGGTCTGTTGAACTTACTGGATCTATGAGCTTATAATTTTCAATTTGTAAAATTTTTGTTCATTATATATATATAAATATTTTTCTTTCCTTCTCTTACTAGGATCTCTGATTATACTTATATTAGGCTGCTTCAAGTTTTCTAACATCTCAATTATACTCTTAGACTTTTGTATTTTTTTCTCTGTTTCATTTTAGCTAGTTTTTATTGCTATGGCTTTAGGTTCGATAATATTTACTTTTGCAGTGTATAATCTGATATTAATCTGATCCAATGTACTTTTCATGTCAGACATAACTTTCATCTTTAGGATTTATATGTCAGTCCTTTTTAAGTCTTCTGTCTCTACTTAACATGTTCAATCTTCAAGTATTTTTAAACATATAAAAT
>PVJD01011876.1:0-43201 GCA_004026545.1 Mormoops blainvillei | reverse complement strand
CAAACATTATTTGGATCCAATTCAAATTCACATTTGACTTAAGAGTCATTGCGTCCAGTTGCAAACACGTCAGTGCCCTGAGGTGTCTGCCCTAATAGTTTTAAGTGCATTTCTCCTCCTGACCTTGACTGTCACATAGTCATCAGAATCGCTCTAGCCGGAGCTATCTGAACTGCCAGGACAGCTCCTGGCCTTGTTTCTAAACGCTCACCGACTCCCTCCGTCCATCCCAGTGGCCTTCTGCTCATAGAGTCAACACGCAGAGAGTCAGCAAGTCACTGATGGGCCGGGGCTATGTCTGTGACCATTGTCTTCTTCACTGTCCTTCAGGCTTTGTGCTAGATACTGGGAATAACGAGTCCATCCCTAGGCAGCTGAAGCCTGATGGAGAAAGGAATTTACAGACAGCCATTCCAGGTGTATTTGTAGGGGGAGGCACAGGGGTTATGGGAGCCCATAGAAGGACCCCCACCCAGGAGGCCTCACCTGAACGGATGTGTGAAGGAAGCCCCAGGCAAGAGGGGCCTTCCGGGCAGTGGAGACACCTGTGCATCTGCCTCATGAGGAAGGCACCGCAGAAGACTGCAAGTCATTCAGTATGACGGGTACTGGGGGCAGATGCAGTGGCAGAGGGGGGTTATGATATAGGGAGCAATTTAGACTTTATTCTCAAGGGAAAGGGGAGCCACTGGAGGATTTAAGCAGGGAAGTTCCAAGAAAATGGATCTGGAGTGTGCCAGGGTAGAGGCTGGAGACCACTAAACCCTACTGCTGGAGGGAGGAGCCTGGAGCCATCACAGAGGGAGAGATGAGCAACTTAGTGACACCTGATGGGAGAGGAAAGGGTCTTGCATGATGCCCTTGGTTTGGCTTGGACAGTGGAGTGGACACGGTGCCCTTCCAGAGATAGGAACCCGGGAGGAACAGCAAACGTGGGGGACAAGCTTTAGACATGAAGCTGGGCAGTTGTGGTCGGTGTGACCTGCACTGTGAGTCTCCAGGAACGAACCCTCTGTGTCCGCAACAGAGGCCTGATGGCCTGTGTTAGCGGTGGCCCTTGCTGCAAGGCCTGCTCTCCGAGCCATGCGCTCGTCGCACCCTGCGCGCCTCGCAGGCACTTGGGTGTTAAATGACAACCTGGTGAAGGCGCGTTTACCCCAGAGGACTGCAGCGGATCTCAGGAAGCGCTTCACGCCCCACTCCCGGGACGGTTCCCTGTGGACAGTTGTGGCCCCTGCTTACCAGCTGTGCTCGATGGTCCCCCGGGGCAGGGTCTGGCCGATTCATCTCAGTCCCGGTGCCCAGCAGGGCTCTGAGCAGGTTCTCAGCCGAGCAGATGGCGAAACAAACCCAGAGCCTCTGGACTTGGTTTTTATAAGGCTCTCCCAACAAAAAGGAGCAACTGAACTATGGGCCGCTCCCCGACTTCCCCTTCCCCTCAGAGTGTCCTGGATTCTGTCGCCACTGTCACTGTGCCCTTTTTTACTTAAGGCTCTGGTCTGTCTGTGTACACAGAACCTCTCCTAGGTTGCCCTGCACCCTGCTGAGATTGTCCCAAATTCCCAGGACAGAAGCTGAGATGGCATCGCCCACTCTCATCCCCATGACACAGGTTTCTGATCATCCTCACTAACTTGCACTACCCCTGGCCTCAGGCCCCCCCATTCTACCCACCATGGACGTTAGCCCTCTCTGGCTGCCAAGGGCTCCCCAGGCCCCTGTCGTTCCACCATTTCTTGGTCGGGAGCTGCTCCTAGACATTTCAGTACCTTCCGTAGTGAAGAGGACCAGGGGAGCTGTCACAACTCTGTTCAACACCCAAGTCCCACTCTGAGGTTAGGTCTGAGCTCTACCTCTCCCCCAGGTAATTAGCACCAGAAATGACGTCACCTTTCAGGCGGGAGCTCACTCCCTACCCATGGGGGTTTGGCTTTATCCTGGCACACACGCCGTAGAGTAGCAGAATGATCTCACATCACACCATCAGCCACACAACGAGAGTCACTCACTCAAAAGCACACACAGGGCCCTCCTCACATACCTATGTCCAGTTGCGATCTTAAGGAGCTTAGCCCATCTATGGATGGGCTTCCTAGGACCACTCATCTGCCACTCTACTAGCACCTGACCAGGTACCTGCAAGGCATACTCACAGGAGTGTTTGGTGGAGACAAATAAAAAAGAAGGTATTGTTTTAAAATACTCCATTAATGGACTTAAACACACATTTCTCAATGTTACCATGTGCAAGACTATTGGGTAACCCCTGGGGTTAGACGGATTAATGGGGCAGGATCCCGGGGCAGGAAGAGCTCACAATCTGATGGGAAGGCCAGACCCTTATGAACAATTTTAATTCAAGGCAGCCGGGAAGATGTGCTGTAATAGAGAAAAGTGCTTTGGAAACATAGGGCTGGGGGAAATTAACCAGTGTGTGTGTGTGTGTGTGTCTGGGGGCAGGGGAAAGGGAGAGGGCGTTCCAGGGAAAGCCGAGAAATGGAGCGAAGGTGGGAGACCTCAGCTGCTGAGGCTGGTGTGCAGACTCTATGATAGGGAACCTCAAGAGAGCAGGACGAGGGACCAATGTGAAGAAGCTCATGGACAACTATGATCACTGAGCCAAGGAATTTGGCTTGTATGGCCCAGTGCTCCCTCCTCATTAAAATCAAAGTGCTGGACCTTCTTTTAAGTTGAGTTTGAATTGAATTAAATATCATTACTGCAAAAATAAATGAAGGCAATGGAACAAAATGTCACTTGTCGGGAATATTTTGGCACACAACCTCTGTCAACTTTGGAATGAGTACAGTCAGTGGAGAGCCATCAGAAACACTGAGGAACGGCCCTGGTTGGTGTGGCTCAGTGGACTGAGCGTCAGTCTGTGAACCAAAAGGTCGCAGGTTCAATTCCCTAGTCAGGGTACAAACCTGGGTGGTGAGCCAGGTCACCAGTGGGGGGCGCATGAGAAGCAACCACACATTGATGTTTCTCTCCCTCCCCTTCTCCCTCCTTGCACCTCTCTGAAAAAAAATAAATAAAATCTTTTTTAAAATTATAAAATTTAACATTAAAAAAAAACATTTTGAAAGGGAGAGGTTAGTGAATAGTATTTCCATCCATTCCTTCATGCCCCCCAATCCAGACACTCTAGCGTCATTCTAAAATTTAAATCCAGCTGAGTCTGTCTCCCATGCTTAAAACCTTTCAAAGTCTCCCCATTACTTGTGGGATAAAGGCCAACATTCCTGACACACCATTCAAGGACATGCCCGCGTCACACCCGGGACCTAGCACAGGGTGCGGTACCATAGAGAGCGGTACATTGAATGATGAATGAACAGATGAATAAAGAAATATGCTTCCGAAAATCACTAAGGCTGCAGTGTGGACAGTGGATCAAGGGAGCTGAAACGAGTAGAAGAAGAGGCACTCTTCAGGTGCTTACTGCATGGTCCAGGTGAAGGATGAGACCTGAGCCGGAGGGTAGCCAGGGCTGTTGCTAAGAAGGGCTGTTGCTAAGTAGAACCCCATGAACTAACTGTGGGAGGTGGATGGGTCCCCTCCTGCCCTGCCTGTGCTCCCTGAGTCCCTCAGAGCCCAAGGGTTGCTTTTTTGAGAGGTTTCTATGCTCTGGGGTGATGTCCCCCCTTTTCCTAGACGAGAAAGGCCTGTGTTGCTATAACAACTTGGCTACAGTTCTTTTAGACACATCCGTTTTCTTAAATCATTTAAGGAAAATTAGCTGCCATAACAACATGGAGCAGATTTTAAAATAGAGTAACACGGGGCTTGGTTTTTTTTTTTCCCTTGCTTGCCTCCTGTGGTCCTCAAGATAAGCTGCTCTCTTTCTGTCCAATAAATAAATAAACTATAACCCATGAACATGACAGAGCAGACGGTGACATGGGCACGAACACACACAGAACCAGCACTCACTCACCATAGGTGAAACACACATACACACAATGTAGAAATTTGCAAAAAGTACATACATTCACCTACATAAAACAGATAATGCAACTACATAGAAACACAAGCACAGTAAATTAGGGACAGACACACAGAGAAGTGTATAGTTATACATGACCACACAAAGGACACGCGTGCAAACACACAGCCAGGCTCAGTTCCACCCTTTCGTTAACATGGAAGGAAGGAGCACGTGAGGCCTGTTCTTAGTGTGCGCAGAGGCCTCACTGGGTCACCAGACGGGAAGGCCCTGAGATAGCAGCTCCTCACTAGAAACCAAGGGGCACCTGTGTGTTCACCCCCTACAACTGAGTGGGTGTCGGGGGGTAACCCTGCCGTTAATGAGGGGTCAGCCTACCTTGAGAAGGATGGGGATAAAGGGCGAAGGTCAGGAGCACCCACATCCTCACTCTACACACACACTGAGAGGTAACCAGGGATAGCAGGCGGCTGCAGCCATGGCCTTTGGGTGGGAAAGTTCTTAGCCCAGCATGGCAGGATGTTAATCACCTCTAGAGGAGACAGTGCCCCCTGGTGAAAACTGTGTGCCTGGGCCATTTGCCAGCTGTCTCACTGAGGCCTCAGGAGCTCTGGAACCAGCTCTGTGGGTTCCCAAACCTTTGTTCCACCTCCCTCGTCTTTGATTTTATTATCCCAAAGGCCCCCTGCAGGGAGCAGCTCAAACTGCGTGGGCTTGTCTTTGCACCAGCAAGAAGAGCTGGTAACACTGACTCCCCCACCCGGAGTGGCTGAATCACTCCCTTGCTTGGTGCTCTTAGGCAAGTCTCTTCCCTTCTCTGGGCCTTTCATTTCCCCCAGTTTATACATTTTAGGGCTTGAAGGATGATCTCTACAGGGGTTTTCTGGCTTCAAGAATCTATGTCATCTTCTAGTTACCTGTTGGTTATAATGCATGGACTACAGAAAGGCAGGGTTTCCATGAAAAGGCACAAAAGTCCCGGCCGCAGCCAGGGGAGGACAGCCTGGAGTGATTGCCTGTGAAGGGGCTCAGCGCGGGCGGGTGTTCTATTATTGTCAGTTTCCTCAGCCTCAGTGTGCCCGTTTGCTAAAAGGGAAGAACAGTCCCTGACCTGCCTCGCTCACAAGCTGGAGAGAGAGACCCAACGTATGTGAATGTAAAGCATTTTAGAAAGACAAGGAAGATTATGGCCCTGGGGTGGGGTGGAGAGGAATGCCCGGTCGAAATGGCCAGAACACACCATCTGCTGGAGGTCTCATGTGGAATAAATATCTCACATCGCCCGCGTAGGTCACACACTTAGCTCCACTCCTACCAGGCTGGCCCAGGACATCAGTAAACAGCACTAGGGGAAAGGAAGGTTTAATGCGGGAATAAAGACGAGAAGTAAATGCAATTGTACGGGGAGCTCTGAGAACAGAGGGTGCTTTGGGTTCATGAAATTTTTACAGTTTTTCCTACGATGGTTTGAGATGGTTTATGAAACTTTAAGGAATTTTAAGAGAAATCATTATTTTTCTAAAGGGCAACTTCTCCCACCTGTGATAAAAGACATGGATTTTCTAACTCTCTCGTTTATAACTTTGACTCTGGCAGCAAGCAGGGCGGAGAGATGGATCTCTCGTTTAAGAGTAATATTCCTGTCAAGCTGGGCGTTGGGTTCAATTTCTCTAACGCCTTTTCATCCTGAAAGGCCCTGACTGCCTCTCGCCAGCTGACTAGATGCATGTTGTTTCAACTGCATGGGGATCAGCACAGCTTCTCGAAGGTTCCCTTGCAGTCAGTTCAGTTAAACTCTCTGTGTCTTATTTTCCCTACTTGTAAATTGGGATTAAGAATTCCTATCTCATGGGATTTCTCTCAGGATAAGATAATATGTGGATAAGTAACCTTCAGTAGTAGGTATATGAAAAATGGATCTTTTTACAATTGATGCATTTGGCCATCATAGTACTCACCTCACTGTTCCCACCCATTCCCACCCCAGATTGTGATCCCCCTGAGGGTTTTGACATCATCTTAGTCATTTCTGTATCCCTGACACCCAGCACAGGGCACATGCCCTCCCCATGAATGGGCATTGGAGGAGAGAGAGGAAAGACAGGCAAGAAAGAAGAAATGTACCCCTTAAGACCTGGGATTAACATCCTAACAGAGTCCTGAAGAATGATGGAAATTTGCTGAGAAAAGAGGAGGGAAAATATTCCAAGTCACTCTCAAAATTCTGCTTATTCTTCAGAACCCACCTCCAGGCCTGCCTTCTCTAAGATTTCCCTGAACTCTTTGGCCCACAGTGAATTTTTGTTTCTTTGCTGTTCTATAATGATTAATAGACTTTGCCCCTTTCATCCAGTGGTTTATTCCATAAGCAAGTACAGAGTGCATTCCATGGGCTTAGTACCAGAGTAGCATCTCCTCTGTAGGTTCCATTTGCTCAGCTAAATTGCAACCCCTCCCCCACCCTATTCCTGACCCACCCCCAGTGCAGCAGATCTACCCCTCACCTCCCTGCTGCCCTGAGTAGGGTGGGCCCCTCACTGGGGTGGGGTGGGGTAGGGTGGCTCCATGAGAACCTTTTAAGCATTGATGACAATGCTGTCTCTCCAACAAGGGCAGATGTTTGGATTTCTATGGGCATCCCACAGAGCTGGGGGCATCCCCGAGTTCAAGCGCACATCATGCTTTGTTTTCAGGGGAACACTCCCTGCCTCCTTTAGTCTGAGCTGCTCAAGGTCAGAAGCTGGGTCTGTTTCAGCACAGCCTCCGTCACCTGGCAGAGTCCCACACTAGGTAGGCACTGACAAGTGTTTGGGGAAATCTTGGTACCACCTCTCCTGCCGCACTGTTTCCCAGCAAGACAGCCCTGACTCATCCCGAAGAAAACCCGTTGTACCCTCGGCTTCCCAACCTCCGCAGTTGTCTTGATGTACTGTGTTTATACTGACTCATCTTCTTCCCTTCATGTTTTGTCCCTGCTGATTCCTTGTCCCAAAGGGCTCCCACGTATGGAATCTTTTCTCCAGCTCACAAATCCACAAATTCTAAAGTTCCTCTCTTCACTCCCTCTCTGCGACCAGCAAGCCTGTGCCACTTACCTTGGTTTCTAGGTTAGACCAAGCTGGCTTCCTCATTTTCCCTATCCCATGGGTGCCCTGTTATCCAGGCCACAATGAGCTAAAAAGGGATCTCTGTGGGCAACCTGTCACTCCTTGAATAACTTCTTTTTACTTGCCCAGCTATTCCATTTTACCTCCAAGTCATCTCTTCCAGAAACTTTTCCAGTTAACCCACCCCATCCATTTCTCACCCCTCCAGTAGACTCCTCCCCTTTGGAGCCCCTGGTTTGAGCAGGTTGGGGTCTCTATACAGCCTGCTACCCACTTAGGCTCTCAGGTGAGCTGGCCTCTAACAGAGCACAGGTTACATTTCCAGACTTTTTGTGTTCAGCATGCATGGGACTTTTCAGAGAGTTATTTTCAGTTGCTACTATTGGGAGGCTCTTGAGCCCAGGATGAATTCATGCTGGTACATCAAATAGCATATTGCATTTCAGAAATTGGCCTTAGCCCTGGGAAATCAAGTAAGCCAGATGCCTAATTAGTCCATTATTTACCGTGGTGGAGAGATCTGAATTCTGATGAAAGGGACCAGACTAATCACTGCTTCCAGCAAAGACTGAACTGTTTAACCTTTCATCAAGAAATTGCCCCCTCCTCCCGAGGTACCAGTGCCCACCTCCCAAGCCCGAATGGGCCCCTGGCGTCTGGCGATGAGATGTCTTACAGCCTGGCCCCGGCCCGACCTTCTGTCCGGCGAGCTGGGATGCTATCCCACAAGCAAGTCACTCTGGGCTCACACTGCTGCTTTCCCTTCAAAGCTAGGAAAGTGTGTAGATGAAAAAGCAACTTCCCAGGCAGAAAAAAATCCCTCATTTATCCATCAACACCATTTTCTGAGCCCAGACACTGTGCACTGGAGTTAAGGAACAGCCCCTCCCCCGGAGAAGCTCCTAATCCAGAATGGAGCAGTGGTTTTCAACTGTTTTCAGAAAAACATTGCGAGAGGTCCACGGGCTCGTCTCCACTTTAACCAGAGCAGTGTAATTTTGTGATTAACAGCTCAGGCTCTAGCCCTGATTAAGGCCTCATTACAACCCTCATTAGCATGGCTGCCTTGGACAGTTTTCTTAACCTTTCTAAGCTTTGGTTTCCTCCTTTGTAAGAGGCTGGTGTGAAGATTAACTGGAGTGATTCCTGTGCCTTGCTTAAGGCACTGAGCTAGGCACATACATTCTCAAAATGTTCACCTTTATTAGTGTAAGAAATGTGTTTGAATAGAGGATTGCAGGGCCATGGAACGTCTGTAAGTCCCTGGGCTGGAGCTCCCGGCTCAGTTGACCAATGAGTTCAGAACAGGGCGGTAGGCACAGTGAGAGACAGGGGACGTGGGCGCCATGCGGGGAAAGCAGGCTGTCGCAGCAGGACTGAGGGTCAGGTGAGGCTGGCCGGGAAAGGTGTCCTCTGGTGATGAGTTTTGAAGGGAGAGTAAAAGTTGTTTAGACAAAGACTGGGGGAAACATCATAAGCAGAGGGAGCAGCATATGTGAGGAGACAGGTGAACACACTCAGGGAATTCCGAGGAGTCTGCTGCGCTGGACTGGAGGGAGCATGGGGGCGGGGGCGGGGGTGGGGGAGGCCGGGCGGCAGGCGGGGCCAGTCAGAGACAGCCCTGTGGGCTACCTCAGGGAGCTTGGACTTGACCCTGAAAGCCATGGGAACTCTCCTTCTGGGAGCAGGCAAGGTGTAGAATTCAAAGGAGAGAGAGAGAAAAATGTTACTGTGACTTTTCAGAGGTTTAAAATATTGGGTTGGCCAAAAAGTCTGTATGGTTTTTTTATTTTAAAATGATACATTTTTCATTTTCACCAATAACTTTATTGATTTGGATATTTTGAGTATGTCGGCTATCTCCCACTTGGTATAACATTGATTGTTCTCAATTAATGTCTCAGTTTGATTGCTATCAACTTCGATTGGTCTACCCAACCATGGAGCATCGTTCAGTGAGAAATCTCCAGCACAAAACTTCGCAAACCACTTTTGACACATTTGATCAGTCACAGCACCTTCTCCCTATACTGCAGAAATCTTTTTTTTTTGCATTTCAGTTGCATTTTTACGTTTCCTGAAATAATAAAGTATAATATGCAAAAATGTTACATATTTTCTTCCATCTTCAATATTAAAATGGCTACCCAAAAATTCACCAATTTTGATATGTTTTTTTAAAATGCATGCTGATAGGACAGCTGTCACAAGAAAATCTAACAAAATTGTTTTGAGTGAAGTTAAAGACAACTGAGCACTACTAGAGCCACCTTACAGAAAACAAACAGACAAACTTTTTGGCCAACCCAATATATTGTTGGTTTGTAGCTTTAAGCCAGTAATTGCACTGCTAGAAACCTAGACCAAAATAATCTGAAGCATGTATAAGGATTTGGGGAAGGAAAAGGCTATAGATCATTATTTATTAAAAAAATGAAAAACTGAGAACAAACTAACTGCCTAACAGTGGGAAACTGATTAAGTGAATCACACTATGTTCATATAATGGATGTTTATGAAGAGTTAATAATATTGTAAAGATGTTTGTGCTATAATTTTAACTGAAAGAAAAAAGATGAAGACAAAGTTGCGTGTGTATTATATGTTAAGTCATACATAAAAATGAGGCTGGAAACATTCACAAAAAGAATGGATGTAAACTAGATGTCAACAGTGCTATTTCTGGGTATTCGGGTTGTTTTCTTCCTGCCTGCATTTTTGTATTTCCCAACAATTTTTCCACAAGCTTATGTTCACTTTAAAACTGGGGAGGGGGGGGGGGATCATGGAAGTGGGAGGGGACCTGGCCACCCAGATAGGAGGAGGGATCTTGTTTTATGAACCAAAGTCATCGGGCTCAGCTGTGTGGTTCTGAGCCAGTCCCTAGGGTAAGAGCCTCATGAAGCCAGTGAGCCCACATTATAGAAGGAAACTGGGATCCATTGACACCCATCTATGCATCCATGTTCTAACAAGCCATCCTTCTATCTTTCCATCCAACCATCCATCTATTGTACCTCTACCCTCTCTGTTCAAAACTCCCACCCAAGAGGCACCCCCATCCAGGCTACTGACATCCTAGGATGTCTGCCAACTCTTCGCCCTCCTTGTAAGCATACCAGGGACTCTGCCCTCTTCCCCAGAGCAAACATCAGATTGTGCCCTTTCTTCCTACACTGGTCCCTTCACAGTCTGCTAAGTCTTTGACCTTTAAGCACTGCCCTGTTAGCTAGAAGGACTAGAGGCAGACACTTCACTCTCCCAGGGATTAAAAGCAAGGACTCTGAAGTCAAAATTTGCCTCCAGCCTCCAATTCTGGCTCTACCCCACCTCACCCCTCGGAGCCTCTGTGGCCTTAGCTGTGAAATGGGGTAGTAGAGGCGCTATGAGGATTGAAAAAGACGCTGCGTAGAAAGCGCTTAGCCCTTAGACAGTGTGATATCGTTTAAGGCTGGTAAATGGTAAACACTGAATCCATGTTAGCATTTATTCTTGTTATAAGCTCAAATCTAGTAATCTATAAGAGCTAATAGGTCAATGATAATTTCACAAAGGTGTCTCCAGAACATTATCACTACCTTTAAAATGTAGCATTTTAAAAAAAGAGCTACAGCAGCTCTGGTTGTTGATATAGCATTACAAGCAACTGTAGGTCTTAGTGGACTGGGAGCAGGTCCTAGGCATTATCGCAGCTTCTCTGACCACTGCCCAACCCCTATCCGTGACTCAGTCTTTCTTCAACTGAGCTATACCATTCATTGGGCAACAGGCTGCTCAGTTCCGGGTTTGGGAGCCTTTTTGCCTTGGTCTTCCTGTATTTGTCCATTCTAATCCCTTCGGGGTGGATTTTATAGTTTAACCCTCAGAGGGCAAGCAGACCTCTGTCATTCCTAGGATCCGCATATATGTTGGGGCAACTCTCTGTAACCCCTGAGGGCCGACAGCTTCAAGGATGGTTCTAAAGTGAATACCAGTGAATGTGGTCCTCCGGAAACCCTGAGCTGAGCCCAGACCAGGCGAGTTTTTGTGCTGATTGGCAGCTATGGGCACGTGACAGAAATGCCTCGCACTGGCTTCACCCAGAGGGCACATCAAGGCCAAAGCTTTTCTTTAAACTCTTGGCCCCACCGGTGCACACTCAGCAGTCAGAAACATGGACTTACTCAGCCTCCCAGTTACGAAACAACAGTTTCTTTCCTGTTAAGAGTTAGCCCTAGGCCATGACCTTGAAAAATCCCCCAACGGCTAAGGCATGTTCTTTAATAGGCGTATTTGCTATGTGACTGGAGCTTTAGGCATGAATGGGGCAAATGAACGCAGCTCTTCAGGACCCCGGAGCAGGAGAGAGGCGCTGGCGTTTATCATCGAGCTTCTAGTAAGCGCTAGGCACCCTCTCATCTAATTCACGTGACGGCTGTGTGAAAATGGTTGCCATCATCCCTGCTTCTCAGGTGAGGAAACTAAAGCTCAGAGTGGATGACACCCCCGCCCCACCCCCCCCGGCCGGAGCCTGCGCTGGGCCACACACGTCTGTACCCTCCGTATCACGCCGATTGGCTTAGATGCTTGTTTTCTCTACTCAGCTGTGAACTCCTTGAGGGATAAAACTGCGTTTCTGTCATCCCTGCCTTCTCTTGCTCAGAGCATAGTGCCTAACACATCAGTAAAATGTCAGTTGCAAAAAGAAACAATAAGAAAAGCTGTTAGAACCCGCTTGGTCCCACAACTGGTGGCAGCAGAGCTGGAAGGGATCCCAAGGCCCATTTTCCCAGCCTAGCGCGCATGTTCCCCGGGGCAGAGCAGCCGGCAGGAGGCTCGGCGTTTCTCAGGGGGTCTCCTCATCTTATCTCTAAAAGACACACAAATGGCCAGCCTGCAAAAAAGGAATTCTGTTGATTTAGCTTTTTCTTGAGTAGGATGAGGCCTTTTAGAGCAAATGTTCAGAATTACCCCTATTATCTTTAGGTTCAGTTGGCATTCGAAATGGATATACCAGGCCTATTCACTGCTTTGGCTACCCAGCTCCCCCCACCACTGTAAGGCGCCCTTGGTTTGAAAAGGCCGGAAAGAACCCCGCGGACTAATCTGACAAATTAGAAGCCGGGGTCTTAAGTAGGGCTGGCCAATGCAGATGAAGTCGAGACTTTGCACCTCAGGATGCCTCCTCTTCATCCACAGATTGTGGGCACCACCTGAGGACAGACACATCGCTGGCTTCTGATTTGGCCACTGTTGACCTTAAATTAGTAGGTTGATTCTAGCCCTCTGCGGTCTCAGAGTTCACTTCGCCCTGTGTGGAACTGGAGAACTTCAGAGCTAGAAGAACAGAAGAGGGGCTTCCAACTTACCTTTTCCAGAAAGAGAACATAGGAAGGGACCACTTAGCACAGGGCAGGGAGCTGGCCATACAGTGAGACAGTGCCATAGGGCTGGGACTCAGACTCAGGCCCGTGACTTCCATCTGACTGGAGCACATACACTCTAGGCCCTGGGGATGAATCACTAGTACATGGGTCTTGTCATTTTTTTTTTGTCACCAGTTTGTCACAGAGATGCATAGGTTTCAGAGCACATTCACATACAAGCAATCTTTTGACCTTCCCTGCCATGTTGTGAGATAGAGATTGCCGTTTTGTTTTGCAGGTGGGGAAATTAAGGCCTGCAGTTATTAAGTAACTTTCCCAAGAGACAGAGCCAGGGCTCACTCTTAGTTCTGACCCCAGGGGGCCCTCAATCCAGCCCAGGGCTGAGTGCACAGATGGATGAATGGAAGGAGAGAGGAGCAGGAAGAGCAGGGAAGAGGGGCCTCCCTGTTTTCTTTCCCTCTTTTCCCCCGTAACGAAGCACCCATAGTCAGTGTACCCTTCCAGACCGCCAAGTCTTTCCTCAATGCACCAGAGGGAATGAGGGTGGGGCAGAGCAAGGTGTGGGAGAGGGAAAGGGAACTCATGGCTCCAGCCATGACCAGGGCCAGCTGAAGGCTAACAGAGCAGAAGTAGCAGACCAAGTCCAGAACAAGTCACACACTGGGGAGCGAGGGACCGCCAGTGGGTTGGATGGGTAGGGCAGAGAAAGGGTAGAGAGCATCTTTGTGGCATAAGTCAGAGAGATGGCAGTTCAAACAAGAGACATCACATGAGCACAGGCACGGAGGAAGAGGAGAATAGCAGGAAGGAGGAGGGTCCGGCTGGTGTAGACTGTCCTTTCGGGGAAGGAATGGATTCTTTTTAAAAGTGATCGCATTCTGAAGGGCCACACAATACCAGGCTGAGATATTTGAGTTTTACCATTTGGGCCAAAGGGAGGTCTATGGGCAGGGAGAGGGCAGGAAGACAAGCATTAGCTCCGATTATGCAATCAGCGCCGGCGTTTAGACCTCACAACGGCGACCCCTTTAATCTGACAGTCTGCTTTGGTATAATTTGTTAAAAATGACAAAATGTCTCATTTTTCTGCAGTTCATTTTGACCTTTCTTAATATTAGAAAGTTAATTTCAGAAGGGAAATAAATGTATTAGTGTTGTCACAGTCATAAAAAGATGAATTCGGTGCTGTCAAGCCATTTCTTTGGATGAATCCATCATGCTGTATGGTGGTAGCCTTCCAACACCCAGCGTGTTCCCAGCTCCTGCCCTCCCTCCCTCCCCGCCTTCCTCCCACTTCCTTTCTTTTCCCCCTTCTTTCTTCTGTCCCTCACCCCTTCCATCTGCCAGCACATCTACTATGATGTGCTCTGGGGAGACAGAGATAAAAGACATGGTCCCATCCCTGTTCTAAGGCAAAACAAACACTAGTGGGGAAGACGGCGGGGGCCGGGGGGGAAGCAGCTGTTGTAGATGTGTCTAAATGCCACGAGGTGGGAGCCAGGTGCCGAGGGAGCACCCAGAAGGAGCTGTCCATTCTGCAGAGAGAACTCCTGCTAGATTAGGAGCCCGCACCCTGGAGTAGGACTTGGAAGGCAGGAGTCCATGAGCAGGAGAAAAGGCAGCAGGTGGGGCTCTGAAGGGTTGGGCTCTGGTCCCATCTCTGAAGTAGGGCAGTTATTAGACATTGAACACTCAGATTGTAGTAAGCATTCCATGTACGTTATTGCTCTTAACCTTCACATCCTTATCAAAATCTTATTGTTCCCATTTTTTTCTGAAATGAGGCCCAGAGAAATGAAGTCAATTGGTCCATTTGGGTTGTAACTCTCATACAGAGTTGACTCTGAAATCAGGGTGGCTCACCATCTACTGTGTTTCATCTCCAGCTAGCTACAGGGAATTATTTTTTATTATACTACATGTTATGCTGTTATTAACTTTACTATACCAATTTTACTTACTGTTGTGTGACCTTGGAAAACCCAGTTCTTCCCTCTCTCTGGCTGTCAGTTCGTCCTCAGTTCAATGAAGATGCTGGACCAGCTCTAACCTCCTCTGGTTGTAGAGAAAGAGGTCCTGGCATTCTGGTGCTTCTCGAGCCTTAATGCGCAGGAGACACATGGTTATCTTATTAAAATTCCAGTTCTGATCAGTCGGTCTGAAGAGGGACCTGAGTATCTACATTTCTATAAGCTTCCAGGTGATGACAATGTGGCTACTTCAAGGATGTTCTTTTCAGTAGCAATGGCGTGATCTGTGGTAGAAACAAACTCCAGGGTCCAGGGTAGACCCACTGAAGACGTGAGTTTAAGATTGCTGAAAGAAAAGCAAGCAATGAAAGCAATCTCACTAAAGACCCACTCAGCAAATGGAGTTCTGGCCTAATTTTATTACCTGGGATTTTCACTGCTTTAGGTTTAAAACTAGGGACTCTCTTAAGAGTTTAAAAGGAAGAAAACTGAACTTGTAATTTCTTAAAGAAATGTTTTCTGCCTTAAAGACGTGTGTTTTAATTCAAGGTGAAGTCCGATATTCCCCTGAAGCTCAGCTTTCTAGCTCAGATGAGTACAGCAGTGGCTGCCCTGTAGGGAGGTGACTCTCTCTTTCCATCCCCACATCTTGGTGTGAGTGGGGGGATGCAGCTCCTTGTCCAGAATGCGCCGGCACACTCGCTGCCTGAAGCCCTTCAGGGGCTCCCATTACCTACCGGGCTACGCCCCTCCAGTTTGGTAGTCAAAGCTTTAGATGTATTTCTCTATACTCCCTTGCATGACACTTTTACTCTCATCCCAACTGCCTGATCCTCTTTCCCAAAAAAGACATATGACTCACGCACACTCACGCTGCTGGTCTCACTGCAGTCAGACCTGTCCCTGCACCTTTACCCCCACACATTCCCCTTCAACTGGGCCATTTCCACCTCTCTCCGACTGTCCAGCCCTCAAAATTCTGTGTAGGATTTAGGTTTGTCTCCATGCCATCACTTCCAGGAAGCCTTCTGTCATCATCACAGTGGCAAGCGGGTACTTATCTGGGCCCATAAGCTGTTTTACTATCATTTAATTCTGAGAACCATCATGTTAGGTTAAGTACCATCCCCATTTTTTATATAAACAAAAATAGACGTGGGGATGCCCACCCGGATCCATTGAACTCCGAGATCTGGATTTCTTCTCTCCCTGCTTTGCCCTCCACTAGTCCATTATTTGTACATCTCTTATGGTGTCCGTTGGTGTAGAGCTACTTTCCTTTGTGATGATAGCAGAAAAGGGTTTTGTTGTATAAAGAGGGTGAGGTAGACGGAATGGCCTAATGGATGCCGGATGTTAAAAGTTGGGAGGCTGCGGGAGAGGCTGCGAGAGGAGTGCAGGTTGGGGGACAAGGGGCAGTTTTGCCCACCTCTCTTCACTGGAAAAGCATATAGAGCCCTGTACAGTATGCAAAGCACTTTCCCTCCATTATCTCATTTGAGTCTCAAGATTACCTTCTTTGGGCTACATTTTGATGGATTCCTATGATTATCCTCAATACCACTGGGTCCCATTCAAGCCAGACGGGACTAATGAGTTAGATGCAATCAAATTATAGAATGTCGGAGCCAGAAGGAGAGTAAGAGATTCTCGTTCACCCTCTTCATTTTACAAATGAAAAAACTGATGCCGGGAGGAAAATGACTTCCTCAAGGTCACACAGTGATTTGGAGGCATAGATTCATTTGGCTTTTATTGCATCTTTTTTCTTAGCTTGTTCCATTTCAGAACTAGGGGCTTATGGGTGAAAGTATATTTTCGTGAATGCCAATGGTCCTTCCTGTGGCAGAAGTACAAGAAAGAAACTCCAATTCTGTGATTCATTTTTGTCTCTCTGCTGACAGAATAGGCTTCCACCACAGTTTTTCCTTTTATTTTGTTTTGTTTTGTTTTCATTGGATAGTGACCTTGGAAATCTAGGCCTTTAACACCCAGTTTTTCCTCCTGTGCCTTATGCTTTTCAATTCTTTCTCAAATTATTTCTTATATATTCGGTACTTAAAAGGCTCACAACAGCCCCGTGGACCAAATTGATAATTATAACACAATTAGAGGCAACTTCTAATAGAGAAAACCAAAGAACACTTTTCTGCAAGAAACTGTCTGTATTAGTCAGTTTTTGCTGTGGTAACAAATAATCCAAGTAGCTTGGTAGCTTATAACAGCAAACATTTATTTCATACTCAGGCTACATAAAGGCTGTGAGTGAGTCAGCCACAGCTCTGGTCGCATCTTCTCATTCCGGGCCTAAGTTGAAAATGTAGCCTCTATCTGGAATCTGCTGTTTTCACAGAAGAGGACAGGAATACAATCCCATTTACGGTTTCCATGCAGAGTGGCAAGTTTTATGCCTATGCACATTCCAGTGGCCAAAGCATGTCCCAAGGCCAAGGCCAAAGTCACTGAGGTGGGAATACATATACTCTCAGATTCTTGGGCCTACAAAATGATGATAGGACATCCCTTATTACAGAGAAGAGAAAATGGTCGGGAACAATGATCTGATCCACCAAGATTGCCTTGTTGGTGAATCAAAATAACAATATCACTTTCCCACCTTGGACCCCTGTTTCTGACCTTTAAAATGAGGAAGCCTGGCTTAGGGAAGGAAATTTACGTAATGGAAAGAACCAGGTGTATCTGGGCCCCTGTTCCAGTTGTACCACAGACTAGCTGTGTGATCTTAGGTAAGTTACACAACCTGTGTTTCCTCATCTGTTTCTTCTAAAATACACACCTGTAGTTTTATAAAAACCAGAATGGTGCTGTTCTCTTAATGTTTCCTATTTTTTTCTTCTTTTAAAATAACATTTCTTATAAGGGAGATTTTTTAAAAAGATATGATTCTTTTAGGTTATGTTAAATTTAAGAAATATGGAATTTAATATTTTAAATAGAAATATTTATGGCATATTCTGTTTTTATAAAAACATTTTTATTTAGTCATCTGTTCAACCAACCAGCTGTACTTTAATTTGTCAAATGGGAGCGGTGTTGTTAATGATCATTGTTTCTGGATTGTAGGATTACAAGTGCTTTATTTAACTTTCATGTTGATCTGAGACAACACCCAGGCCTCGACTCTGAGCTCCCCGGAGATGGACACCCCTGCCTTTCCTCACCTTCATCTACACGACTCAGTGGATCCTGAACTCTCCACGGGGACCTGACTTTCTAAGGAAGCCTTCTCCGCCCCAGCTGTGCCCAGCGTTAGGTTCCCTTCCCCTGCACCTTCGCAAACCCCAGTGTGCTGGTTCCAGTGGGCTTCATTTCTTCCCATGTTTTCCCTGAGAAGACATGGTCCTTCTCAGGCAGAAACTGGGCCTTATTATTTCTCTAATCCCAGCACTCACGCTGGGTCTGACACACAGGTGGATGTTCGTGGCTATTTGCTAAACGAATTAGTAGACGGGCTCTGTTCTGTCGAAGCTGGTAGTCGATTCCCACAAATGAGCCCCAGCCCAGCAGCAGGCCCCCCAGCCCTCTCGCGGCGGGTGGAGCCAGTGGCCTTCCTCAACTCTGCTTTTGCCTGTTGGACTCTCTGCAGCTCCATTTCCTCCCTCCTTCCCTGCCTCCCAGTGCTAAAAGAGCGCCCTGTCTCTGAACCTGTTTATTTTGACCGGTTGGGGGGGGGGGGGGGCAGAGGTGTTACAGCATTTAAACAAAAACAAAGGGACTGATTTTTATCTTGAGTTTTTGTTTGTTTCTTTCCGACTAGGGATTTAAACAAAGATCTTATTTCCTTTACACCAATAGAGATAGCCTTGCCTAATAGATACAAAGAGGCGCACAAGATACTCGTCAGGGCCCAGCGGTTAAGGGCCTATGCTTTACAGTCATGCAGATTGGACTTGAATCCTTTCCTTCTTAATCGGCTGTGTGGCTTTCAGTGAAGCGCCCTCTCTGAAGCTTTCTTTATCTTTAAAAGGAGGATAATATCTAAAGCTCTGACTTATATGAAAATTAAACGAGATAAGCCATGTGAAACGTAGCACAATGCCTGGCATTCTCATTAAACGGCGAAGATCGCTAGGCTTAACGGCTAGCCTAGCACTTGCCAGTGCCAGGGTGCTTTCAAAAGTCCTTTATTTGTGTTAACTCTATTACTTCTCACCACTGCATGATAGGTATTTGCCCCATTTTATGGATGAGGACACAAATTAATTATCCCTGCTGTCCTACAGACAGGACTTATCCCCAGGGAGGAGGAGCAGAGAATGTGCTTTTAGTTCCCACAGCTCTCTGCCCCGGGGCTGAGATGGGCGTTGGGGCCCTAAGTCTGGAACCTTCCGCGATAATTCTCTCCCCCTCCCCTGCCCTTTCTTGCTCTCTGTGCTCTCTGCCTTGGAAGTCAGGCTACCTCACAGGAGAATCCCTTCTCTTCCATCCTTCACAGAAGCCGGAGCCCTGGGCCTCTGCCAGGGAGCCTCAGGCCTGCCTCTAAGCCATTCGTCAGGCTGCCAGAGGGCTGGGCGGCCTGTCCATTTTTCACACACAGATATCAGGGCAGCTGACAGAGCCGGGCAGATTTGGCAATGGCTTTCACTGTGCGCAGAATCTCAATGAAGCCTCTGGCCCAGCCTACCATGGGTGTTCATGACCTGGGTCCTGCCCTGGCAGTCAGGGAAGGGAGTAAGGCCACTGGCTCAGGGCCCAGCCACCCGCCCCTGCCCCTCGGCTGGGGGATGGTTTTTCCGTCCTCGACCATGTCGAGAGCTGCTCGGTTGCATTTGATACACAGATTGGCTGTGTGTGCGTGTGTGTGTGTGTGTGAGTGCCTGCTGGGAAGGAGGGCAAGTCCGCGTTCACCTTGCAGCTGGTTTCCTAGGGTGGAGAGTGGATCCGGCAGAGAGGTAGTGTGGAGGAGGAAGGGAGTACAAGGAGGAAAATTACAAGGATGCTGAATCCACTGGGGGAAAAGACGTCATGGAGAAATGAAGGAACCTTGCAAGATGAAAGAAAGTATAGAGAACATCTTAGACAACCTTATCTTACACTTTTCCACCTAACCATGCTTAATGCCAACCAAAACTGAACATAGGAGTTCCTCAGGTTTTTTCTGGGGCGGAGTTGCAGAGCGGGGACAAAGTAGCTCCTGAAAAATTTTACTTAAACATTATCTCATATCTTCAAAATTCATGCACCTGTAACCTAAACATACAACATAAATCTAGAACAGGTTTCGGTCATCCATTTCTTTATCCTGACCTTCAGGGTTGCATGCCCTGCCCTACTTCTCCAGGCCTCCCCCCAGCTCATGGGTCTCTGAGTTGACTAGAGGTTGTACCTCCTGGTGCCTAGAAATGCATCCTAACCAGTGGGCTCAGCGTGAGCAGGAAGGATCCGGCAAACCCGGCCGTGTGTGTGGTGCTGAGCTCTGGGGAGGCAGCGGTGAGCCAGCCTCCGTCCTCAGGCAGCTCCCCGTCCAACGGGAAAGGCAGTATCGGATTATCACGTGTAGCACAGTCAGGTGGGAGCAGCTTCCACATATAGGACACATACTCCACACCAGACTTTTTTTACATTGTCTCCGATCCCAACGTAGGGGCGGGGCAGATACCTTCAGGTTCATTGGAGATCTGAGGAAACCGAGCCTAAGGGGTGTATGACTCGCCCCAAGTCATGCAACTGATACATGGGGCAAACAGAGCCTGAGTCCAGGTCTCCTTTATTTCAAAGTTTAGGTTCTTCGTACTCTGTTGACTCCTGTAATAAAGAACAGAGTGACTTAGGGGTACAGAAAAGAAGCCCAGCCTGGGAGGAAAGTCAGGAAAGGCTTCCTACAGGGAGCAATGCTAATATTGAGTCATAGAGGATACGTGGGACTCGGCCAGGCGTCCGCAGGCAGAGAGAAGAGGGGTTTGATCTGGGGAAGATCATGTAATACATGCAGAGGAGCGAAATGGCATGGCTTTCTTGGGAGTCGACTAGCATGAATAATGCCATAGAAAAGTGATAAGATATAAGGCCAGAGAAATGGGGAGGGGCAGATTGTCACGGCTTTTTGGGTAGTCTTTTGGGAAGCAGAGGGTTATTAAGTGGGGAGTGACATGGTCAGATTTGTGTTTAGCAAAGTTATCTCCAGCCAGGTGTAGAGGATGAATTGAAGGAGGAGAAATTGGAGGCTGTCTCAGCATCTATCCATCCATCTCCATTTGTCGCCATCATTTATCCATGTCTTAATCTCCCCTGTCTTGTTTCTATTTGCCTGTTTGTCTAGTTATCAGTGTCTACCTCTATCTGACTTGCCTATATATCTGGCCCCTCAGACTCCTTCTATAACTCTAGGCAAGACACTTCACCACTCAGACAAAAGTCCCTTATCCATAAAATGAGGATCATAATGCCAGCCTCAAAAGGTTAGATTAGGGATCAAATGTGATATTGCATGTTAATTCTTTTTATGTATTACAAAGTACCATACAAATGCAAAGGATTATTATCTAGCTATTGCTTTTTCAAGTGTTAGGTCTTTTTTTTTTAAACAAAAGTTCATGAAGTATCTAGTCTAGGCTGGGTGCCTTGCTATATATCTGATGAAACAAAGGATTTTATAATGAATCAGAAATGATACCAAGCTTCTAGAGGACTAGAGTACAGCAGAAGTATACAAAAAGCTACAATAGAAACCTCTGTTATGTGTTACTTACTAACTTGCTACCTATCTGTCTGGTTGCCTGTCTACTCATCCTTCCATCTACCCATCCATCCATCCACCCTTGCATCCATGCATCCATGCATCCATCCATCCATGCATCCATGCATCCATCCATCCATGCATTCATGCATCCATCTTTCCCTCTCTGACCCTCTAGTTGTGCTTACATCTGTATTCACAGGCAGTCACTGGCTCAGACCGATCCAAGTCATACTGGCTCTCATGTGCAATCCCCTTTCCACGGGGGACCACCTTTCACCATGCAATTTTTGAAAACCTATGCCTTTAAAATAAGAGAGAAAAATAAACTGCAAAATTACTACTGCTGTAGATGAGTAAGAAAGAGATTTTTTTCTTTCAAGTTTTAGGATCCTCTCCACTCCTTCCTACTCATATGGCTTTCGGGGCTTTCCTGAAGATTTGAGTTGGTCCCACATAGATCTGACACTGCCACGTTCCATAAGTGAAGAAAGCTAGGTTAAGAGCCCTGAAGAGATTATTTCATTGCATACTAGTCTCTGTGGCTAACCTGGGACTTCCAGATAGTCCCCAGGCAGTTCCAAACATCTACATCTTTCAAAATCATTGTGAAGGGTTTGAGGTGAATTTACCCTGTAAACCCCCATCTCCGAAATATCCTTTAAGAAGAGTATTATACAGTAAGGAGCAAGTTCTGCCCTGCTGCTTATAAGCTCTGTTACTTCAATCAAGTTACTCAGCCACTCTGGGCCTCGATGTCTGAATCAACACAATGAGGACAGTAGTTCCTATTAGGGTCATTGTAAGGATTTAGTGACATGATGTCTAATGTGGAATGTTTAGCACACAACCTGACTTTTAATGCGTTTACTGAACTGATTTAAAGTTGGGACTCAGATTTATTTTTTCTTAGTAATGACACATACTGTCACCGACCTAAAAACCCTGTTTTTGTGTTTGCGTGTGTGTGAAAGCAAATGTGTCTGTGCAAATGGAGTTATATATGGATATATGTTTTAAAATTCAGTGTACCACTCACGAGCACTGAGATCCTAGACCACGGCCGTCTTTGGACATTTCCATGTTGGTCGTGCTGTCCTGCACAACCCATGGACAGTAGCTACCCCCACACAGGGCTATGGAAACTTGCAGTGTGGCCAGTGCAACCGAGGAACTGAATTTTTCTTAAGTTCATTTTAATCAATTTAAATTTAAGTAGTCACAAGTATAAGGGCAGCCTTAGATTATGCCCTTCTTTTAAATGACATCTGAAATAATTATTGTTGTATGAAAAAAGAATTACTGAACACCTACTGTTTTTCAGGCATGTGGACAGGCATTCGTTCATTTAAGCCATGTCAGCTAACTTCGTGAAAGGCATGGATGGCCCCGTTGTCACTCCCCATTTGCGGACCAGGAAACTGAGACTTGGAGAAATAAAGTGGCTCCTTCAATGTCACACAGCCAGTTCAGGGTGTGAGCCTCGACATCTGGTCTCAAAGCCTTTCTCTTTTTACGACCTATGTGCTGTGCTGCCTTAGAGCTGCATTTCCTGTCTGCAAACATCAGCTGTGTCCCCACTGCCTCCGGAAGCACTCAGGTTGTACCTGGGGGCGCTGAAGTCCTGTCAGCGACCTGGGAGTCCCACCTGATCTGGCCTTCCGTGGCCTCTCTGAACCCTCTTCCCTGACTCTGCCTCCTCACTCTGCCCTGGGTCCACAGGCTTCCTCGCCTTTCAAAGCTCCTGCCCCAGGTCTTCCTCCTGGCACTTACCCTAGCCTGGCTCCAGGGTGTATGTATCGTTTCCACTTTTTATAAACTGATCACTCTGGTGCAGAATGAAGGCTGGATTTGGGTGCCGGGAGAGGAACGGAGGGGTTTTGAGTGGAAACAGAGAGGTCAGCACAGTGGTGACTACAATAGTCCAGAACTACAACAGCCAGTGTCAAAAGCCAAGCCCCGGTCTCCTCTCCCAGAGCCTCACAGGCTGGGACGAGCCTGAGCAGAAGTGACCTTCGGAGGTCAGCAGTGCAGGCCCCTCTCGGGAGGATGATAAAACTGGGTCACAGAGGCAAGAAGGTGGGTCCCCCAAGGCTGGCTGTGTTTGTACAAGATCTCTCATTTTCTCATTTCCTAATTTGACCTTTCACCTGCTATAATCTTTCTCCTGCATCACTAGACCTCATAAAAATAAAGGTTTTACTGTTACCAACCTTCTACCTCCATTTCAATCTTTTTTTTTCTAATTTTCAGAGACAGTCCCTGTGTTCTTAAAGGCCTGTGAGTCACCTAAAAGGCAGGAATTCAGTTCACTCCAAACAAATCAATTTTTACAAAGAATGAGCACATCATCCCCCTAGAAGCCTGAGCATGTCCTCCAGAGAATACAGAAATTCATACAAAATGTCTTAGAAGAAGATAGGAAAATCTTATTCCATTTTTTAGGGATGGAGGGGAAAAAAAACCCACAAAAGCCGGAGCATAACTTTTCTGATGCCTGATAATATTCTTCTCTCATCTCTCCTTTCCCCACAAGTATTTTGTCTTAGGCCCTGGGAGCTTGTGGGAAGCTGCGGTGTGATGTTTATCTGTATGATTAAAGCGGTACACTTTATTGAGTTCTTTACATCAGCAGCGAAATCTGCAATGCAGGACTTTACGTAACACCTCATCTTCTTCTCCCCCCATTACTGTTATTAACCTGGTGGCAATAAACAGGAAATACAGCTTTGCCTATGATATACTCTTTGTTTGTGTTCCAACAGCAAGAAGAAGAAAAAGGTCGGGTGGGGGGAGAACCCAGAGAGAAGAGGGAAGAATTTTTACCCATTATATCCCTCTGATGTCTGTCCTTCTCTCTCCCAGCATTTCTCACAGAAGATCAAGGATAAAGATTATCTCTGCTCAGGGATGTCCTTCTCCCTTGTTCACTCATCCACTGATTCATTCCATAGGATTTCCTCAGCACCTTCCACGTGCCAGGCACTCTGCTAGGTGTTAGAGATAAACGTTTTAGGCCTTGGCCAGTGGGGGCAACAGATACACACAATAATAGTGAAGCTGTGAGGTGAGGATAATGACAGTGGAAGGCTGAGTGACAATGTAAGTGGGAAAGGGCGTGGTCAACCATACGCACGTGGTTTAAGGAACTCTTCACAGAGGAAGAGATGCATGTGTAGGGCAGTGGGGGACAACTTCCAAGAGCAAGGCTTCCTTGGCTGAGGGAACAGCATAAGTGAAGGCTTGGCAGGCACAGAAGAGCATGGCCCCTCCCCGGTCAGTTTGACATGGTGAAAGCCCCAGGTCCTGTTGGCAGATGCTAGGAAATGAGGCTGGAGATGGAGACAGGTTGTCAAGAACCTCATGTCCATCTATGGGAAATAGCTCCCATACCTGCCGTTAATCTACTCTCCAGGCCCCCCTAAGGCCAGGCCAAAATTAGAGGGTCAAGACAGAATGACCTAGTAAGCAGAATTTGTACTATGGATAGAAGGATCTAGACTTCTCTCGGACTCTGCCACTTCTTAGCTGTGTGATCTTAAACTGTATTCATCTGTAAGATGGGTGTGATGAGAATGAGACGATGATTATGGTTGTGTAGGTTGTTGGCAGTATTTCATGTGTCAAAGGAAAGGGGGTGGGGGAGAAAATTCTAGACAATTCAGAGTCAGAGAAGCCACAGACTTCTTCTATGTGATTACGATAAAGGCTTTTATAGAGTTGTGGAGGAAGGATACTGCACCATTCCCTTCAAACCAAGAGATAAAGCCTGGTGTGCCCCCACACTGCCTGACCCAACCGTGGCCCGCCTCACTCAGGCACCCCTCGCTCCGTGCTGCTTCCTGGCTGAGCGGTGCTGTCCCTACCAATCAACTTCTTCTCAGAGGCAGTGAAAGCCCGTTGCAAAGTAACAGCTTGAGAAAGCCCCTGTCCTCGTCCCATTTACACTCCAGTAGGGGACCCAGGTGTTTGAGCATGTAAATGTTTAAAGTCTTATTCTCGTTCTATATCCTATTAAAAATGTGCAGCACTTATGCCTTACTATATTCATAAAGAGCCATGTTTTTACAGGAAACACATGATTACATGGGAAACATCTTTCTTTCATTCGGATTTCCATGTTTAGGAGGCAGTCAATTTGTTTGGATCAAAATGACATTACCTAATACCATAGACCATCTGATAGCATCTTATTCTAACTGGGGACAAGTACGCAGAAGGAAAACACTCAACTCGAACTTATAAGATGGTGACATCCCCAGTCTCAGCGAATCGTTCAACCACCCACCCAGCCACCCAAGCCAGACAACTGGGAGTTAGTCCAGATTTGGGTCCCATACCCAGCACTGTCAATCTTACTTTATAATAGGTCTCGTATCTGTGCCCTTCTTCTTATTCTCCCTGCTCCTGCTTTAATTCATCACCTTATCAATTGATTCTCACCTGGACTATATAAAAAATGTGCTAACTACACTACATGCCTTTGAGTCTTATAACCTCCAATTCTTCATCACAGCCCCCAGAACAATCTTCCTAAAATGTAAACATAACCACGTTATACTTTCATAAAACACTTCTCTGTATTTTCTACCCTATAGAAAAAGTCCTGACTCCTTAGTGCCTTGCAGGGCCTTCCGCGAATGGGTCCATGGGTGCCTCTGCAGTCCCTTCCGCACCCCATGCCCCTCATGCCCTTCGATCATACCAAACACCTTAGAGTTCCCTTAATGGGCCAGATGGGCTTTGGTCTGGGGGTTTTTGCTCCCACAGCTCCTTTTTCCTAAAACATCTTTCTCTCCACTTGGGGCTCCTTCCCTTGCCATCCACTACTTGAACACCTTCTTGTCTTTCAACTCCTGCTCAACAGTCGCCTGCCCTACAGAGCCTTTCCTAACCCCCAATAAATCAATGGTTCCTACAGCCATGCCTTTGCTCAGAGCGCCGGGAAGTCTTATGCACTTACCTGTTTCTTTGTCTGTGTTCCCTTACCAAACTGTGAAGAGAGAGAGGTAGGAAAGGGAGAATGGGAGGAGCAAAGGAATGAAGAGAGAGAAGAGAGAAGGGACAAGATGAGATGAGGGTAGCAGGAAGGGGAGAAAGGGTAAAGGAACAGATATCGGATCCCTGCCTGCGCCTTTCTTGTCTCCGCCTCCTCTCCCCCAGCTGCCTACAAAGCAGATAAGAACCTTCTTATTTTTCTCCAGGATAAAGTGTATATTTTCAGCGTGAATGTTGACACCCCTGAACGCTTCTTTGAAAAACAGTGAAAGGTTACCAAAAGGGAAGCCTGCGTTAGCATGGGGAAATGGCTGAAAGGCCGTCTTGCAGCAGGCTCGCACCACAGGGCCGCACCAAGGAAAAGCATGTCTTAGGAGAAATGGGATCAGCCAGGCTCCCCCACCAGGCCTGACAAGCAGCATTCCCACCACCTTGAGAACGGGCCTCCATGCACAGAATCATGCTGTGTTATTTAATATCTTGGTACCCTGCCATCTTTGTGTGCATTTAGCGTATAAGGGAGTTGGGACTTCCGCGGTGCAACACGTGGCTTCCTGCGTGTGCGGATCGCCCCACCCCAGAATAAAGGCATGTCAGATATTCCCACGGCTCCGTGAATTTTCTTCCGTCTGCCCAAATCCCAAGTGAACCTGTCCGGCCTTGAACAATCACAACAGACATGTGTACTCGGGTCCTGAGGGGATGAGGGCAGAAAGGCTGGCAGAAGCTGTCTTCACGGGCCAACGGAAGGAGAAAAACAAAACAAAACAACACAAAGCCGGCAGATGAGGCGACTGAAAGATATAAGAATCTCTGGGCATAATGGGCCCCAAGAAATCACCAGATCCGTTCTCTAAGTGGGGAAATGGGAGGGAGGAAAGGGATTCTTCCAGAGTCACAGAGCACATTAGTAGGCGAGCCAAGATGAGTTTCCTGGGAATAGAGGAACTAACATTTATCGAGGACCTACCATCCCCCCAGCTCGCTGGTTGGATGTGTGTTGTTACCTTTCTTGATCAGCTAACAAACTCCTGCAGGAGATGTCTCCAAATATTCAGGCCACAGATATTTATTGAGTTCCTAATGTGTTCCTGGGGGTGCCCTAGTTTCATCAGCCTTTGATTTATAATGAAGTAACATTAACTTTTAATTATGAAATTAAAATGTCCCTCGGCTCTCACAGGCTTAAATATTATATCTCAGTCCTCTTCTTAGTTTGTCTCATCTTCCTGCTCATGCTGGGGCTTCCTGGGAAGGTCTGGCTTCTCCACTTGCATGTATGTCCACTCTTGATACAGGAGGGGGCACCGAGTGACCCCCAGTGGTGAGGATCAAGCAGAGGCCTTGGAGGGGGTGAGAGGCAAGTTTGAATCCCAGTTCAAGCCCTAACCTGGTATGAGAGCTTGACAAGCCAGCCTCTGAGCTTCTCCTGAGAAATAAGATCATGATGCCCTTTATTCCAGAGGATTGTTGACGGAATCCAATGAGTTAATTTTGCGTGACAATGGTTTATAAAATCTAAAAATATACAAGATGATGATTATTGTCAATAGATGTCCAGTCGAAAAAGGAAGAAACTCACATTGATGTAAGCTTGGTCTCCCAGCCCCTTTCCTATGCTGTTATAGCTCCTCCACCTCTCCTTAAACCTTTCATTGCACACGCAATTACTTTTAAAATATTCATTTCCCTACAAGGTTTTGAGCTCAAGGAGGTCCCATTCCTGGTGCCAAGCACAGCACTTACACTTAGTATCCCCTCGTGACTAGAAAGAATGCATCGAGAGGGTATATAGGCTGTCAGGGAGTTCGCTAGGCACAAAGCCAGTCACCTTATTTAACTTCATGACGCCCCTGTGAGGTTGGGATTATTTTCCCCAATTGTTAGGTGAGAAAACTGAGGCTCAGAAAAGGAAAGTAACTCCTACCTACAGGCCATAAAAGCTCGCCCAGGGCTAAGCTGACACTCAAAGCCATGTCTGCCGGATCCCCAAATCACACTCGTCCCACGACTGCCCTTTTTCTCTCATCCTCATCGGTGCCGCGGTCAATATTGGGGTCAGCAATCACTGCGCGGGGAGCAGGAAGCAGCGGTCAGGAGTAAGTCTTCTTTTGTCCTGGGAAGGTCTGTTGTGAACCGAACCTCCCGTGCTGACTCTCCGGCCCCCGTCCGCCCTCCCAGGCGTAGGTGGGGGATGGGGTAGGAACAGAGGGAGGCAGCCTCCTGCCAGGCCAGACCCGGTTCTTCCTGGGTCCCCACAGGGGGGAGATGCAGAAGTGCTTCTGTTGATAGGCAGATTTTACTTCTCACTTCCAAGCAGAGTAGGATCGTAAGAGACAAATCGGAAGTGGAAAAATGTTTTTCACTCCTCATGCTGCTACTATTGGTGCTTCCCCAACCCATACGTAAGCATTATTTTCACAGATTTGCTCTGTCACGAAGTTTAGTTTGCTGAAGCCAAAGACGCGCAGGTACAGGGGCTGGGCCATTCCGAATAGCTCAGAGGTGAAAAGCTTATCCCTGGTTCAGAGAGACTGGGGTTTGAATCTCAGCGCTGCCATATGCAAGCTCTTTGCCTCAGTTTCCATATATGATGAAAAAAGTACTTACCTCATCGGATTGTAGTAATAGTCATTATAAGACCATACACAGGAAGCACTCGGGAATGTCAGCTTTCAGTGGAGGTGCCATGGTTAGGAACACAGACTGTAGGGCCAGACTGTCGGGCTCTGCAAGTGACCACTGTGTGCCCTGGGGGTTCCCTTGTAAGTTACTTAACCTTTCTGTTTCTCAGTTTCCTTATTTGTAAATGATGTTTCTATGTGATAGGGTTGCGGGAGGATTAGAGTGCCCAGCACAGCAGTAAGTGCTCTGTTGTTACCATTATCCTCCCTCCAAAGCTCCTCTGAAGAGAGTCTAGGTCTTGAGACTTCTATTAACACACCCCTGTCTCCGAGCCCGGGATTCCCCGTCCATCTATTCATTTGTTAATGTAGTCACTCTGCAAATGTCTCCCAGCAATGTTCTATGTGCTTTATGAGAGACCCTGGGGACACAGAGGTGGACCGGGTATGATCTTAGCCCTGACAGGGTTCACAGGTCACTCCCCCCCCCTTTTTTTTTTGCCTCCCTTGGCTTCCATGAATTTGTCCTTGTTTCATCCCGCTCCCCCAGCCACTCCAGCCTCCTTTCCTTTCTTCTTTACCTAAACTCTCAGCCATCGAGCGCCCCAGGCTCAGCCCCAGGACCTCTCCTAGATCTAGACTCCCTCCGGGCTGTGTTAACTGGCGCCACTGTGCTGATGGTGCCGCCTCTACAGCTCCGGTCCAGCCCTCTCCCCGGGCTTCCATTTTCACATATTCAACTGCCTATTAACACTTCCAATGTGATATCTGGTATCAGAACTCTGGACTCCCTCACCATCATCCCAACAGGGCTTCATCCCAGTCGACTCCATGTCCCTACATGGCACGACTGTCTACTAAGTTGCTCAAATCACAAACCCTTGATCTGTCCTTGATACTCCCTCCATACAGTCCCCGTGCAGGGCCTCTGGAGGTGTAGCCAAAATATTTACCAAACATGGCCTTCCTTTTTCATGTCTACTGCTAACACTCTAACTCAAGCTACTATGATCAGTCTTGGGGGTACAGTTCACTTGCCACTGCTCATGCCCCATGACAACCCATTACCTACACAATAGGTAAGGTAAACCTTTACCGAACCCCCTTGTTAAAATGGCTTTCCACTTGCCATAGGATAAACTCTAAACTCTGACCCCAGTCTGCAAGGCCCTGCGTGAGCCAGACCCTAGGCACCTCTCTGCGGGTTCACCTCTAGGGTCCATCACGATCCACTGGCCTTCCCTCTGGTTTCTGAAAAAGCCACCCTCGTCCTTGCTTCAGGGCCTTTATTTCCCAGAATTGTCTTGCCAGCCTCTTTAAATGGCTTGTTGTTATCACCCTTCAAGGCTAAGCTCAGACGTCAGAGGCCTTTTCTGATCACACTGTCTCAAGTAGGGCCTGCCCCCATTCACCCAGTTATCCACCGTCCTGTGGCTTACCTTAGTGCAGTCCTAGCGTATATTACAGCCTGCAGTCACCTGGCTTAGTTGCTGCTCATGGTCTGTTGTTCCCTCCAGGCTACCAGGTCCTTAAAGGCAGGAACCTCAGCTGTTACTCACCCCCAGGTCCTGGAACATACTAGGTTCATAGTAAATATTTGTCAGATGAATGAATGAATGAATGAATGAATGAATGAATAGGACAATGAACACTTTAACAGAAAGCTGTTGTTTAAATCTGTGGAGTCCAGCCTGGCTGGTGTGGCTCAGTGGATTGAGTGTCGGCCAGCAAACCAAAGGGGCGCCAGTTCATTTCCCCAGTCAGGGCACATGCCTGGGTTGCAGGCCAGGTCCCCAGTAGGGGGTGCGCAAGAAGCAACCACACGCTGATGTTTCTTTCCCTCTCTTTCTCCCTCCCTTCCCCTCTGTCTAAAAATAAAATAAATAAAATCTTTAACAACAACAACAACAAATCAACTGTCAAAATAATTTTAAAAATAAATAAATAAATAAAATAAAATCTGTGGAGTCCAGAGAAGGAAGCAGCTGTTTCTGGGAAAGTCAAAGAAGGCTTCTTGGACAGGGCGCATTGGGCCTGACTGTGAAATTTGAGCAAGATGTTACAGAGGTCAGAGGGGAGAGGAAGAGAGGGGTAGGCATTCCTGCCTGCAGGAATCTCACATGCAGAAGCACAGAGTAGGAGAACCAGCCTGTGCTTGGGGAC
Organism: Mormoops blainvillei; assembly: GCA_004026545.1. NCBI lineage: Eukaryota > Metazoa > Chordata > Mammalia > Chiroptera > Mormoopidae > Mormoops > Mormoops blainvillei. The sequence continues at coordinate 12,327 of PVJD01011876.1, read as the reverse complement.
GTTGCAGGTGGCTTTTAGGGCTGGAGTGTAAGATGGACAGAGGCAGAAGATGAAGTGTCCGTAGCACATCCCCTCATTTTCTGGGGCAAACCCTGTGGATTTCTTACACGGTCGCTCCTCCTTCTGTTCCCATAGCATCATCACATATCTTTCTGTGGTAGAAGTTTCTCTCCAGCCACATCAGGGCATAATGGAGGAGACAAGCCTTAACTGTGCCATTTCTGAGGTCTGGACTCCGCACAGTAAAAGACCTTTACGTGGTTGTGTTCGTTTGTTTTGCTGGGTTGTTTTTTAAAAAAAGAGGTCTCAACTTTTCTGAAAACATTTTCTTTCTGCCTCAGGACAGCACCCTGACTTGCATAAATGCCTACTTTAACTTAAGGGGGGCGGCAGGGAAGCAGACATGAGGATACTTTAGTTGATTATAAGAAGAATATATTTGGGGTTTTATTTTGCCTGAGGTGCATGGGGAAACAGCTTTCCGGGACAAATCTCAGCAGGGGAGCTGTCTGGAAGGTCTCTAATACTCCGTGCTTCTCCCAGCGGCTTTGGGGAGGTTAAGCCTGACGGGATCAGTCCCCAGACCTCATAGTCCCCCAGCTCAGAGAGGAATAATTCCACACAGAGCTTTCTTACTACATGCGATCCGCGAGATTGCCTTACTAGACACTGCAAGCTCCTGGGACCTCCTTGTAACTAGAGGCCTGGATTTGAATCCCAGCTCTGCCACTTCCTGATGCAAAATCCTGGTAAAGTTACTTAAAGCTCTTGGAGTTTCAGTCCCTCCTCTGCAAGACTGGAATTAATAAAGCAGCTCACCCTTCTCAACTTGCCATTAGCCCTGCAAGCTTTAGTTTCTCATCTCCAAACCCAAGATAAACCCCTCTGCCCTTCCTGGATTGCATTTCCCTTCCTTCATTGGATTGAATCTGAGATAAACCCTGAAGTGCTGCCCGAATGGGAAGGATTCAGCAGCACACCACAGCAGGAGGGCTCAGGTTTTGGCCTGTGCCCAGTGAGGTGAGGCACGGCAGCAGCTCAGAATGTAGAAAGGAAAAAAAAGAATTCCTCCTCAGTGTCTGGGAAGAAGCAAACTCCACACTAAATTATGTTGCAAATATGCCCTAAGGTAGTTTTAATTTTATTGGCACTGATTTTAATTTACTCTTCGGGCCCCTGATTGCAGGATGAGCTGTTTGGCTGCTGGCAAGGGGACAGCCCTTCATCACTCGGTTTTAATTAAGGTTCTTAAGTTTAGAAGGAAGGAACAGAGGTGCTTTCCCCACTTCCATTCTCAATCCCAAATTGTAATTAAGGGCCCTGCACTAGTGACACAGCCCTTGCGCTGACTTGGCCACGGAAAAGGACCTCATGTGACTGCTGGAAAAACTTAAAATGTCCCTGCTCGTTCATTTAATTCACTCTTCCATCGATTCATTTTTCTATTCATTCCTTTGCCAAATCTTTAATGGTAACCTATTATATATTAGGCCTGGCTCTGGTCCTATTTTAAAAAATTAACAATGTGTGGTCCCCGTCCTGCAACAGCTTGTATTCTAACGGGAGATGGAATAAGGAAGGCATTGTGATGTCATGCGGTGAGAGAGAGTTGTATCTTGAATTATGAGAGCACAGAGAAGGCTGTAAACTCATCCTGAGGGGTAAAATAAGGCTATTTGAACTGAGATGTTGTACTCATCAGATGAGTAATGGTAGCTGCTATAACAAGCAACTCCCAAAGCTCAGTGGCTTAATACAGTAAAGGTTCATTACAATCTGATGCAAGTCAGGTGACTCTCCTGGCCCCTTGCCTCCCAGTGTTGGTTTTTATGATATCATTGTTTTTACATGTAGCGTCCATAGCCAAGAAGAAGCGAAAATGTGGGCAATTGCATGTGAGTTTTATGGCCAGGCCTGGAAGTGGCAGTTCTCATGGCTGCTCCCATCCCGTTAGACCCCAATTGACAAGGGAGACTGTGAAATGTATTCCATGGTCCAGGAAAAGGGAATGGGATTGGATGATATCTACTCAGTTTCTGCCTTAAATTTTAAGGCTGCATCAGCGTTTGCCAAATATAGAGAAAATGTGTTCTAGGCAGAGGAGATATTTATTATGCATCACTGTAGGGACCAATGTCAGGAGCACAGTGGTTCCAGGTATTCTAGGTAGCTCGACATGACTGGAGCGAAGAATGTAAGACCCGAAGTGGCATGAGCCAGGACTAGATAGGGGACGAGGACCAGCTCATGTGAGGCCTTTAAAAATATATCGGGACTTGGACTCTATCTGGTGAGCAATAGGGAGACGCAGAACAGTTTTAACTAGGGAAATGACATGATTTGTTCGCATTTAAGAAGATCACTCTGAAGCAGCAAGGAAACCAGGCAGAAAGCTCTTGTAGCAGAACAAGCAAGAGGTGATGGGACGTGGATCACACCTGATGCCTGTCCTCAAAGAGCTCATAGACTGATACTCTTATCAGCCAGATTAGCTATACAGTAATAAGTATCACTATCAACACACAAGCAAGGAGCTGTTTGGAAAAGAATAAGAGATTTATTTTCATTGAGAATGAGAAGAAGTCATGAAAATTTAAGGAAGTCATATTTCCGGTATCTTATCCAAAAACCGCTTTTAAGGATGAGGAAACTGCCCTGGCCAGTTTGGCTCAGTTGGTTGGAGCATCATCCTGTAAATCCAAAGGTCGTGGGTTCGATTCCTGGTCAGGGCCCATGCCTAGACTGCAGGTTCGGTCCCAGGCTGAGGTGTGTGCCGGAGGCAACCGATCAACATTTCTCTCTCACATCAATGTTCCTCTCCCTCTTTCTCCCCTTCCCTTTCCCTTTCTCAAAAATCAATAGGCCTGTCCTCAGGTGAGGATAAAAAATTTTAAAAATAAATAAGTAAAGATGAGGAAACTTAGGCATGGTAAAGAAATGCTGCATGTCCACAGACACGGATCCTGTTAATATCAGAACCCGAGTTAGAAGCCCTGCGTCTGCCTTCCATGCTGCATTCTAACGGGGCCAATGCAAGGCTATAAAGCCCGCTTAGGCACAAAACATAATCAGAATATTGTTGGAATCAGTGTTTGTGGTCTTTAGCATGCCCAGAAAAGTGCTAAATATGTGCAATAAAGAAGAAAAATAACTTAGAGCTCAAACTCAAATCCTATTCAGGTAAATTCCCCAGACTTTTTCTACTCTAATTTCAGCCCCTAGAACCTCAGAGTGCAAAGGGATCTTAGAAGCTACTAATCATTTAACATTGTTTCGGAGGTACCAGGTAATACAGTTAGACACGAAAAAGAAATTAGGAGCATAAAAACTGAAAAATAAAAAGAGATAAAATTACTAGGTACAGGTGATAAGATTGCAAACCTGGGAAATATCGTCCCCTTTATTCATTCCCTGTTCCCAGGTGTCCTCACCTCCTTGCTGTTCCTCAAACATACCAAGTGCTTCTGACATTTGCATTTATTTCTCCTTCTTCCTGGGACTCTTCCACATGATATCCTCAAGACTAACTCTCCTACTGCACTCAAGTTTCTGTTCTTCCAGAACCCCCGTTACTTCCTATTCCCTTTCTGTGCTTTATTTATCTCAAAGGCATTGGTACCTCCTGACACCTTGTACATTTACCAACTGATTTATTTTCCTTCTCTGTAGAATGTACTCTTTGGGATCAAGAGTTTCCTGTTGTGTTTATTGCTATATCTTTAGTGGCCAGAACCCCTGGTGCCTAGAACACCGTCTGACACATAGTAGGTGCTCAGTGATTATCTTTTGAATAAGTAGGCAAGTGAAAAATCACAGAAAATCAAGAGTAATTATTACAAATAATTATAGAGTTCATAAAGTATCTGGATAAAAATTTCATGCGTTAAAAACAAGAGGCTTTATATTTATAAAGAACCACCAATTAGAAGGCTTAATAGAAGAAAGCATCACATAATTAAAAATATAAACTGCCTTGGCATCCAAAGAAATGTTTAGGGTGTATCTGGGAAAAAAATCAAATAAACCAAAAAACTTTAAAAACTCCCTGCTGTATCCCCCAAAAAACTTGAATACATGGAAAATCACAACATATTCTTGGGAAGACGTAGTCATAAGAATCAATTCTTCCTACATTAACTTGAAAATCTAATATGATCTTATTATAAATATTGAGAATATTAACAGGTTTGGGGGAGTAAGAAAAACTACATAAGTGAATTATAAAGATCATACAAAAATATGCAATAAAATAGAGAAAAATTTAGGGAAAGAATCATAATAAGGTGATACTAGCCCTCCAAATATTAAAATACATTATAAACTTAACATAATTAAAACTGTATAGTACTGATATCTGAATAGAAAAATGATTAAAACAGACTAAAAGTACAAAAATAAACCTAAATGCATATAAAACATTATATGGTAAAGGTGGTTTTTCAAGTTAGTGGGAAAAAGATGTGCACAATTTAATAAATAATATCAAACAATAAAGTTTAATTCTTACCTCACACCCCACACTGTGTAAATTAAGATTGAAAGGAAATATTTAAATATGAAAAATGAAGCAATAAAAGTAATAGAAAAAACAATGAAAATTTGTCCAAGAAACCACAAAAGAAAAGGTTGACAAATCTGTGTAAAAAAATTAGCATTTAAAAATTTCTGTGTGGCAAAACGTACTTGTAGAAGTAATGTAAAAAAAAAAAGGCAAACTGAGCAGAAACATTTTTGAACAGCACATAAAGGCTAATTCTCTTAATATCAAGTTTCCATAAATCAGTAAGAAATAAAGTTCAATTCAGTTCTTAAAATAGATAAAAAATGAACAGACAATTCATAGAAAAGAAAATGCAAACAGTTCTTAACCATATGAAAAGCTATTTAACCCTATAATAAAAGATAATGATACTAAAAGAAATTCAGAGTAAAACTAATTGGAGATACCATTTTCACCTATCAAATTAGCAAATACCAAAAAAATTGATTTCACCCATCTTGTCAAGGTAATTGACAATGAGACATTGTAATACATTGCTGGGAGTGTAAATTGGTCCTTCTAAGGAAGTTAATCTGTCAATATTTATCACAATTGCAAATACACAGAGGACTCAGAAATTCTACTTCTAGAAATTTATCCTGCATATAATTGTGTGCATGGTATAGGGTGTATACAGAGTTAATCACTAAGACATTATTTGTAACAGGGAAAGGTTGGAAATAAATGTCCATCAACAGGGGACTGGTTAAATACTTTATATGTGGCTATTAAAAAGAATGAAGTGCCTTGGCCGGTGTGGCTCAGTGGGTTGCATGCCACCTTCTGAACAGAAAGATCGCAGGCTCGATTCCCAGTCAGGGCACATGCCTTGGTTACAGACTAGGTCCCCCTCTGTGGGCACTCAAGAGGCAGCTAATCAGTTTCTCTCCCTCTCTTTCTCTCCCCCTTCTCTTCTCTCTCTAAAAAAACAAAATGAGGTAACTCTTTATGTACTGAGACATGTGAAGAGGGGGAAAAAGCAGCTCTGAGTCATGTGTTTAGTGCGCTACCATTTGTGTGTGTTGGGAGGAAGGGGGAGGAATGTTTACTTGTTTGTGTATAAACTGTCTCTGGAAGGATGCATGAAACCTGGTAACAGGAACTGCCTCTAGGGAGTGAAACTGGGTGTTCGGAGGACAGCAGTGAAAAGGAGATTTTTTCACTGTAAATACTTCCTTTTGAACCATGTAAATCAATCAATATAATTCACCTGCTGGTTATTTAAATCACCTTATGTGCCAGGTGTCGGGACAGGGCAATGGAAGCCACTTCAGAATGGTCATCAGAAGACCCAGGTTCTAATTCTCCTCCTTCACTAACTCGCTGGCCGGCCTGAAGTGAGCAGTCTGTTCACCCCGGGCTAGTCCGGGAAAGGTTAGAGAGGCTGGTGTCAAGGTCCCCTCTGGCCCCGGTATCAGGAGATGTAAAATGCGGTTTTTCCTCACTGATTTCTCAAGTCATCTCTCTACCTCCTCCTTTCCTCAGCAGCTCATCAAATGCTCAGAAGAAAAGGGAGACAATTGAAGGAAATAAAATTGCAAAGACGACTTTTATAGGGCTCCTGTTGAATCATTGTGTATTCCACCTCCAAAGCTGAAAATGATGAGTTTAATATCACACGGAGAAGTGTATCTTCTATGTCTCAGAAGACAGCTTATGCCGCCCAGAGAACTGGGAGTTTGGCAAGACGAAATGTTTCGCTCCAACTCTGAGGCAAATGAAATGACAGTCATTAGGCCTGCATTCGAGAAGCGACATGGTTTTCATTTGGTTTTAACTTTGTTTGGAAGTGTCCCAAGGAGGGAGAATCCTTCTAAGCGTAGACTTTTCTTCTTTCCCTGGACCACGTGCTAGGGACAGACAGGCGGCCGGGTTCTGCCTTGGCTGTTTCCACCATCGGCCGTTGATGATGCTAAGCTAACTGTGCCAGGTGTCTGGGGACCTGGGTTTCAGTCCCAGTTATGCCGTGAGCTTGGACAAGTCTCTTCCCCATTTGGAGCCTTTGTTACCGTGAGGAAGGATTAACAGGTATAACTTGGACTGATGCATAAGAAGACAAGGTTGGATTTGAGGGACATCGAGGATCTAAGGACCTAAAAAGTCCTCGGTTCCTGCCAGTCTGTTACTGTGTGTGGAGTAACCTCACTGGGGCTGTTTGTCCAGCCATTCAGCACACAGCTCCTGAGCGTGGGCCATGCCCAGGTGCTGGGCCTTCCGCGGACAATCCCTCTATGTTCAGGGAGCTCACAGATGGGAATGCTAGCAAATTATACCGCATCAAGCCAAGAGGAGCCTTAAAAACGCGTAAGGAGTCACAGTCATCTCTACAGATTACAAGGTGCTTTTTCCCCATGCACTATTTATGTTTTATTGAGGAGTAGGTGTGGCATCGTGAAAGGAGGTTAAATAAAAGAATTAACTAGGATGTCATAGGTAAGGCTCCCGGGATGGTGCCTGGCATGCATTAAACGTGCAGTAAATGATAGTAATTATGACTGCAGTGTTTGATTCCTACTGCAACCCTCTGAGGTCGGAATTAAAATAACCACTTTTCAAGTAAGAAAGCTGAGGGGCAAAGTCGGGCCTCATGATTTACCCCAGATCCCCTCAGCTAGAAATGGCCCAGTCAGGGCAAAACCATACGCAGGCCCCATGTAAATACAATTATGTTACCTGGAGGTGTTTCTAATGAATCAGAGAAAAAAGCTCTGCTAATGGGTTTAGTCATGAATGTATTGACTGTTTGCGACTTAACCCAACAAAAGCCTTACTTCTTCAGAAGAACGCCGAAGAAGGGTGCAAATGGTAGTCCTCTCAGACCCTGGGGGCAGATGGTGTTAAAAAAAGGGGAAAATTTGATCCTCGCTGGTCTCAGTGCCTCCGATCACATTGCCAGTGGCTGCTGAATCGGCTGACACACAGGGCTAGCTTGAAAGAAAGTGTGTGTGCGTGCGCGCGCGTGTGTGTGTCTGTGTGCAAGTAGCGTGTGATGTGTCTGGTCCCTTTAAGATGGAGCTCTGTGACCCTAGACTTCTCATCTGTTTTCTTCTCTCAACAGAAAACAAGCCTGGAGTTTTATATTGACATCCACGCCCACTCCACCATGATGAATGGCTTCATGTACGGCAACATCTTTGAGGATGAGGAACGGTTCCAGAGGCAGGCCATTTTCCCCAAGCTCCTCTGCCAGAATGCCGAGGACTTCTCCTTCGTACGTCAAGGGCTCCCTTTCAGCCAGGCCCAGCTCCCCTCCCCACCCCGTCCCGGTCCCTCTCCCTCCCTTTGCCCCCTCGCTGTCTCCTCATTCAGTTCAGTTTGGTTGAACATTTAGGGAACACCAGCCCTGTGCCAGGTCTCGTGCCAGGATGAGAAAGGCAGAGGTAACAAGCTATACCATGCCCGCGAGCCACTCATCACCAGTCAGGAGCGAGGCTTGGAAACGGCGGCGAGCGCTTGGTTTGTCTGAGGGGCCGGCATTTGCTTAGTTGATCTGACCCCAGCAACAGCAAGAGAAGAAACTCACTGAGCAACCAGGCACTGCCCTGTGACAGACCCTGCCCCCGGGTCCGTTTTCACCTACCTCGGTTCCTCTGGCGGGAGCCTGACACGTCTGCGGCAGGCGGTTATGCACCCACCCTTCCCCTCCTCCATGGTGCCTTCTGTGCCTCAGTTTCTTTGTCAGTAATTCGTGGGTGACAATTTCCTGCCCTGCCTGTGCCACAGCTTCTTAGGAGGGCAAATGCAGTAATAGATAGGGAAATGCGTTACAGGCAGAAAAGACCTCCGCAGACCCCAGGAACTGTCGTCACTACCCCCACCTCACACTCTGAGGAGGCCTGGAGAGGCTGTGGGCTGGCAGTTAGAATAATTTGCAGCGAAAAGCAACCTTGGAAAAGGACAGGGAGAGAAGATAAGGAGGCGAGTTAGCATGTGGTGTGGGGACCTGGGAGAGAGTTTCTGCACATTTTCCTTTGTTTTGATACTTAACCTCTGAGGCCTGTTATTTCCACATGGCCAGAAGGGGAGAGGCCCACAAAGGTCAGAGCAATTTTTGAAGTTGATGAGCTGAAAACAGGCCTGCCCGTTGCTTCGGGCCCGGACATTAGTGGAGATGATGAATTTCTCTATGAGGAAGATGCACATTGAATCCCAGAATCTTTGAATGCCAGGCCATGAGAGGAACTGGGGGGCTATTTAGCTCAGTTTCCTCTTTGCGGCTAAGAGACACCTGTGGCCCAGAGAGGCTGAATATCTACAGCAAATTTCCTCAGCATTTGGTGGTATAATCCAAGCAGGTGGCTCCCCGTTTGCAGGTCCAGGGTAAAAAGAACCACCCTCATTTCTATGGGAGCCTCTGCAGGATGGGGAGCCCTTGCCTTTTTGAGACCACTCCAGTTTCAGGGCAGACTGTGGTCTCCCGAGTCCAGGTTCCCTGGGAGGCTGGGCCTCAGGCCCCAGAGGCCTTCATGGGGTGCATTTGCCCAAGGCCGACAAAAGAAGCACAGTCAAGGAGCTTTGTTTCCGGCCTTGCCTGATTATGTCCCTGCAGCGGCAGCCCCCTTAAGAGCTCAAGGCCGGGGTCAAGGTCATCTGCCTCGTCCAATCTCCATTTCCCCTCTTCTCTGATCCCTCAGTGCCCAACTCTAAAATGAGAGATGGGTTTCACTCTGTGGACTTCGATGGTCCGTTCAGATCTGATATCATCTAATTTTCTGATCCTTTCCTTTACCTCAACACACGCACAAATGCACCCGCATACACACGTTTCTCTGTTTCTTTCCATGTCTTTCTGCCTTGTTTTGCTGCTTTCTTTCTCCGTCTTCCTTTCCCTCCTTTCCCTTCTTCTCCTATATCTTCCCGAACAAGAAACGCTCTCCCTCATTAAGAGCACAGTCTCTCCGTTGCCTTGGATCTCCATGGGTTAACACAGATGCCCTTCTAGCCACCAGTGAGCTAACCTCACAGCTCTGTGAAAGAAACATTCTAACCACGCCCGCTTTACAGATGAGGAAACGAAGACAGGCAAATAAGGCAAGTTGTCTAACATGTCACATATTTTGAGCAGAGGACTTGAGACCCTGGCCTGCTTGCTCCTTCCTCTACCTGATGTGGTGGGTGTGGCGCCCACCACAATCCCTGCTCTCTGGCGATGCTGGACACGGGCTCGCTGTCCCCGAAGGGCAGGCAGCGGCGCGAAGGAGTGCTGAGGCTTCTCAAGTCACTTGTCCCTGGATTCGAATCAGCACTGGATCACTTACTTGCTCCATTCCTGAACCTGGTTCCTCACGTTAGAGGGGCAAAATTATAACACCTACACCAAGGGGTTAGTTTTCTCATTAAATGTACCGGGACAGCACTGTTTACTAACATTATGTAAATTTCAGGCCCGCCACTTTGTAATACAATATCTGCATACTCTTGCGTGCTCTGCACCCAACGTCCCGCCTCCTTCCGTCTCCTTGTATTTGACCCTCTTCGCTCCCTTCGTCCTCCCCTGGCCTCCCTTCCCCTCTGGTAACCACCGTGCTGTTGTCTGGATCTAGGAGTTTGGGGGGGTTTTGTTTGTTCTCTTTGTTCATTTGTTGCTTTTTGTTTTATATTGTTTTATATGAGTAAAATCATACAGTTCTTGTCCTTTTTCATCTGACTTACTTCGCTTAGTATAACACTCTAAAGATCTGTCCATGTTGTTGCAAATGGCAATATTTCATCTTTTTCTATGGCCAAGCACATTCCACAGGATCTTTATCAAATCATCTGTCGGAGGGCACTTAGGTTGTTTCTTCATCGTGGCTGTTGTAAACAATGCCACAGCGAAGGGGGGCGGGGGCATATATCTTTACAAATAAGTGTTTTTAAATTTTTCAAGTAGATGCCCAGAAGGGGGCTTGTTGGGTCATGTGGAAGCTCTATTCTTAAGTTTCGGAGGGGCTTCCTTGCTATCGTCTGTAGTGGCCACACTCATGTGCAACCCCAAGGGGTTACTTTGAAGCCTGAGTGGGATACCACAGGAGAAACATTGTGATTAAGTTGAAAGCGCTGCCGGAATGTTAGTTCCCATTATCATCCTAATATGAGGACCTCTCATTCGCTGTCCACTTTTCCTTGTTCCATCTGTCCCCATTCAAATTTTTATAAATACAAGGGCAGACAAAAGCAGTGTTTCACACACGCGTAAGTGTAAACGTACTTTTGCCCACTCCTGTATTTATTAAATCGCAGTTACTGTGCCCCAGGAGCTCTGAAAGCTGGATGCTTTCATTTTAGCGATGTTTGTTTATTTAATCAGTCATCATCGCAATCTGTTGATGTGAGACTAATACCCTGCTTTTCAGATGAGGACACTGAGGCCCAGAGGTACTGCAAGGTTTGCTCAAAATCTGATGGCCTGCCTGCGGGCGTCCTGCCCTGACTCTCCCGTCCCTTCTTGTCTTTTACAGTCCAGCACATCCTTCAACCGGGATGCCGTGAAGGCAGGCACGGGCCGTCGCTTCCTCGGAGGGCTCCTGGACCATACCTCCTACTGCTACACCCTCGAGGTCTCCTTCTACAGCTACATCATCGGGGGCACCACGGCCGCTGTGCCCTACACAGAGGAGGCCTGTATCCTTGGCGCGTCCCCACCCCGCCCTGGGCCAGCCCACAGCCAGGCCTGGCAGGATTTACTAGGCAGGTCGGGAATCTCTTCTCCAACTCAGGTGAGGACTGAGACTCTGGGGCGAGGATGGAGGCGGCTGGTTCTGCTGGTGGCATCTTTGGATTGTCCTGTTTCCCCCTTGCCCTCTAATGGACACCTCTCTCCCAACTGCCTGCTGTTCTTCAAGTCTTGGTCAGGACCCTGGACTCATGGCCTCCCTTACCTTATGCTGTTCCCATCTCTCTCCCCTCTCCACTCCCTCATGAGGGAGTGAGCCTTCTGCCATCTAAGGCATGTAAGTACGCAGGCTGGATGACCATCCTGGGGGCTGCTGAGGAAGCCCCTCGTGGTCTTGACTCCTCCTTCTCACCCTGAACACGTAAAACTCCATTTTTCTCTTTTATCGTCTATCTTTTGTTCTCTTGCACTCTGACTTTCTCTTCTTTCTGCTCACTGTTTTTTCTTTTACTGCTTTTTTCCCATGTTCCCTCTCCTCCTCTCTCGCCTGCACTATTTTGGGTGTTTCTTTCCCTAATTTTTGTGTCTCCCTCCCTCCCTGCCCTCCCTCTGTCTTCGCTCTTACTCCCAGCCTCCTTGCCTCTCCTCCTCTTTGCTTTGCCTCCCTCCCGTCCTCCCTGTCTCCCCTCTCATCTCTGCACCCCTCTCCCCTCTGCCTCTGCGTTTCCTTTGCCAAATTGCTTTTCCTCATACAATTTCTCTGAAAACCCCCAAGCATGTGGTGATGAAGTTAGAGGTTACTTTCTAGCTTGCCTGACTATTTTTTTAGGGATTACAAGTGACACTAGTTTCCTAAGTGTTGATTTTAATGTCAGGGTCACAGTGTAAGAGTTGTGGCAGATTGTGACAGTTTCTGTTTTCTTTTATCCTTTGGTTTTTGGATCGACCCATTTCTCCTTTCCTAGCACTTAGTCATCTTAGTGAAAGAATTACAGCTGAAGGAGGAGAAAGGAGAATGAAATTAATTCTGTATATATGCAAATTCTCTCTCCCCCAAAGTGGAAATGTTCTTTTTTGCCTTTACTCAACCCTTGGTGAGCGTTTATGGAGTTTCTACCATACTCCATGCGGGAAAACATCCTTTCTCTTTGTGATGTGTCTTAGGAGCAGTTCAACCAGTCAGCTGAAGCTT